>OY744549.1:19524172-19621672 GCA_963556195.1 Sepiola atlantica | reverse complement strand
GGAAATTGAGAAAGAAAGTTCTAGTTTAACAGATTTGTTTTAAAAGTTGGATTTTTATTTATGTTTTTTTAATCAAATGTTATCCTTTTATTAGCATATTAAATGATAATACTTTTATTCTGTCTCAAATGATTATTGGGTTATCTTGCAAATTCAATGAAATTTTAACTAATAAATTAGTAAATGAGTATAAAATGCAAAACACTAGGCAACATATTTCTATTAAAATTTTAATTACATTATGTAAAAACTGATTTATTAAAATAATAAAATTGTGGCGATAATTGCATGTATGTTTGTTATATATATTTTTACTTTTTGATCGCGTTTTCAGAACAAAGTTGTTTCATTATAATAAAGTATTTCTATTTATGAATTTTTCTTCATGTGTTCGAAGTCATACTTTTATGAATATTGAAAGGATTAACGCAAATATATACTTTTATGAATATTGAAAAGATTAACGCAAATATATACTTTTATGAATATTGAAAGGATTAACGCAAATATATACTTTTATGAATATTGAAAGGATTAACGCAAATATATACTTTTATGAATATTGAAAGGATTAACGCAAATATATACTTTTATGAATATTGAAAGGATTAACGCAAATATATACTTTTATGAATATTGAAAGGATTAACACAAATATATACTTTTATGAATATTGAAAGGATTAACGCAAATATATACTTTTATGAATATTGAAAGGATTAACGCAAATATATACTTCTGTTCAATTCTACTATATGCATAACGCTTTCCCTCTAATCAGTGTTAGAAGTTCTTCTCTGCTGACTACCAAAATCAACTCACTTTTATTTGCTATTCTAAGGTTATACCTATCCACATTTTTTCAAATAACTCTAACGGCAAGATATTGAATTTTTGACAAACATTAATATATATTCGTTTTCGTCTGTAATTAAAACCCCTTATTTTAAAATTCGTTTTTACTGATTTTAGTTACCGTCTTAAATTGTGACTAAGATATTTTTTCAATTGCATCTCTTAATTTTATGTTGTCAGTTTGTTTATAGATAAACAGAACTTTAAATCATTTAGTAATCTTATATAAGTTTGTTTATAGATAAACAGAACTTTAAATCATTTAGTAATCTTATATAAGTTTGTTTATAGATAAATAGAACTTTAAATCATTTAGCAATCTTATATAAGTTTGTTTATAGATAAACAGAACTTTAAATCATTTAGTAATCTTATATAAGTTTTTTTATAGATAAACAGAACTTTAAATCATTTAGTAATCTTATATAAGTGTGTTTATAGATAAACAGAACTTTAAATCATTTAGTAAAACTTTAAATCATTTAGTAATCTTATATAAGTTTTTTTATAGATAAACAGAACTTTAAATCATTTAGTAATCTTGTATAAGTTTGTTTATAGATAAACAGAACTTTAAATCATTTAGTAATCTTGTATAAGTTTGTTTATAGATAAACAGAACTTTAAATCGTTTAGTAATCTTATATAAGTTTGTTTATAGATAAACAAAACTTTAAATCATTTAGTAATCTTATATAAGTTTGTTTATAGATAAACAGAACTTTAAATAATTTAGTAAAACTTTAAATCATTTAGTAATCTTATATAAGTTTGTTTATAGATAAACAGAACTTTAAATAATTTAGTAATCTTATATAAGTTTGTTTATAGATAAACAGAACTTTAAATAATTTAGTAATCTTATATAAGTTTGTTTATAGATAAACAGAACTTTAAATCATTTAGTAATCTTATATAAGTTTGTTTATAGATAAACAGAACTTTAAATCATTTAGTAAAACTTTAAATCATTTAGTAATCTAATATAAGTTTGTTTATAGATAAACAGAACTTTAAATCATTTAGTAATCTTATATAAGTTTGTTTATAGATAAACAGAACTTTAAATCATTTAGTAATCTTATATAAGTTTGTTTTATAGATAAACAGAACTTTAAATAATTTAGTAATCTTATATAAGTTTGTTTATAGATAAACAGAACTTTAAATCATTTAGTAAAACTTTAAATCATTTAGTAATCTAATATAAGTTTGTTTATAGATAAACAGAACTTTAAATCATTTAGTAATCTTATATAAGTTTGTTTATAGATGAACAGAACTCTAAATCATTTAGTAATCTTATATAAGTTTGTTTATAGATAAACAGAACTTTAAATCATTTAGTAATCTAATATAAGTTTGTTTATAGATAAACTGAACTTTAAATCATTTAGTAAAACTTTAAATCATTTAGTAATCTAATATAAGTTTGTTTATAGATAAACAGAACTTTAAATCATTTAGTAATCTAATATAAGTTTGTTTATAGATAAACTGAACTTTAAATCATTTAGTAAAACTTTAAATCATTTAGTAATCTTATATAAGTTTGTTTATAGATAAACAGAACTTTAAATCATTTAGTAATCTTATATAAGTTTGTTTATAGATAAACAGAACTTTAAAGCATTTAGTAATTTTATATAAGTTTGTTTATAGATAAACAGAACTTTAAATCATTTAGTAATCTTATATAAGTTTGTTTATAGATAAACAGAACTTTAAATCATTTAGTAATCTTATATAAGTTTGTTTTATAGATAAACAGAACTTTAAATAATTTAGTAATCTTATATAAGTTTGTTTATAGATAAACAGAACTTTAAATCATTTAGTAAAACTTTAAATCATTTAGTAATCTAATATAAGTTTGTTTATAGATAAACAGAACTTTAAATCATTTAGTAATCTTATATAAGTTTGTTTATAGATGAACAGAACTCTAAATCATTTAGTAATCTTATATAAGTTTGTTTATAGATAAACAGAACTTTAAATCATTTAGTAATCTTATATAAGTTTGTTTATAGATAAACAGAACTTTAAATCATTTAGTAATCTTATATAAGTTTGTTTATAGATAAACAGAACTTTAAATCATTTAGTAAAACTTTAAATCATTTAGTAATCTAATATAAGTTTGTTTATAGATAAACAGAACTTTAAATCATTTAGTAATCTTATATAAGTTTGTTTATAGATGAACAGAACTCTAAATCATTTAGTAATCTTATATAAGTTTGTTTATAGATAAACAGAACTTTAAATCATTTAGTAATCTTATATAAGTTTGTTTATAGATAAACAGAACTTTAAATCATTTAGTAATCTTATATAAGTTTGTTTATAGATAAACAGAACTTTAAATCATTTAGTAATCTTATATAAGTTTGTTTATAGATAAACAGAACTTTAAATCATTTAGTAATTTTATATAAGTTTGTTTATAGATAAACAGAACTTTAAATCATTTAGTAATCTTATATAAGCCCTTAAGATAGGCTTGAAATCATGATATTAAACTGTTAATTAACTGGTTTTAAATATATTATAAAAATGGGTTTCTTTTCAATATAACATTTTCAATTATTTTTAAAAACTATTGGAGCATATATATTAAGAAAACTGTCCTTAATCAATAAAGACTGATGATATGGCTACTCTTACGTTCCTTCAAATGTTCACAATGCTAAAATATCACAATAAAATTAATATAGTTTGTTGAAAAAAAAACTATACTGAGTCTGTTTTCGATCATTTTTAAGTGCACTATATTATATACATATTTTTCAAGATACACATTGACAACTTGTAAAGAGTTTTAATCTGTAAACTCGTAACACATCAAAAGATGACACTGTTCTCATCGGGTATTTAAATAATGGAGGAATATATGATTTTTTTCAACTGATCATTTGGTCATTTTCACAAGAAATGTTTTTCATTGCCTGCACGAATCAGTCACAGTGTAGATGTATTTAAAAGTTGTTCAAAACTGTCATTTTGAGTAAAAATAAAATTCTGGAATATTGTATCGAAGATTTATATTTTATGATATTTTATATATTGTATTTTTCATTTTATACACATTTTAAATAAATACAGCATCTTTTTATGACACTTCAGGATTCTTATTTAGTTTATATATAAAAGACGTAAATATCAGATTTTAGGTTTATTTAACCTGTCTTCTTCCTCTTCTCTTTTTCTTCATGCACAGGGTTTACTCAAGGATGAAGCCATAAATTTCAGCTGAAGTAAAATAGGGATCCGAACGTTGGTTAGGAAAGGAGAGAAAATTTGTTTTATATATTTTACAAGTAACAAGGCACTTTTCCTGTTTCACCACATATATATTAAGTCGACTAAAATTTTGATGATCAGAAAATAATAAATATATAACACATATTATTTCGTCTTAGAATAATCAGTTTCTGATAAAGAAACATGATGATAACTATTTTAAATACTTAATGTAAAAAAATGTATTATTTTGTCCATTTCAGCATTTTACTATTATATGTGTCATTAAATAATTTCTCTTATTCCTTCACAGGGCAATGGATCGAAACCAAAGTATTTTATAAACATATACAAAAGTTGTTCTTTTGACGAAAATAGAAATCTTTCATATACAAATAACAATGCAGATAGACACGATAGATAAACCTCACACTTGTGGTGTATGTTGCTCATCGTTTGCATATCCATCAAAGTTAAAAAGACACTTGCTAACACATACTGGAGAAAAACCGTACTCTTGTGAAGTGTGTGGCTCATCATTTTCAGACAGATCAACATTAAGAACACACATGCGAACACACACTGGCGAAAAACCTTTTTCTTGTGTAGAGTGCGACTTAGCATTTTCAGTAAAATCCCATTTAACCATTCACTTGCGTACACATACTGGTGAAAAACCGTATGCTTGTGAAGTTTGCGGTTCAGTGTTTTCAAGAAAATTCGATTTAAAAATACATGTACGATCACATACTGGTGAAAAACCCTATACTTGTGAAATATGTGGGTCAGCATTCCCAATAAGCTCAACATTAATAAATCATATGCGAACACATACTGGAGAAAAACCGTTTATTTGTGAAGTGTGTGCCTCGGCATTCTCAGAAAAATATCGTTTAAAAATGCATATGCGAACACACACTGGCGAAAAACCTTTTTTCTGTGAAGTGTGTAACTCAGCATTTTCACAAAAATGTATTTTACAAAAACATATGCGAACACACACTGGTGAGAAACCTTACATTTGTGAAGTGTGTGGCTCTGCATTTTCAGAAAGATCAAAGTTAAAAATACATATGCGAGCACACACTGGTGAAAAACCATATGCCTGTGAAGTATGTGGTTTAAAATTTTCAAAAAAATCTAGTGTACCAATCCACATGCGAACACACACTGGTGAAAAACCCTATTCTTGTGAACTGTGTAAATCGGCATTTTCACAAAAATCTCATTTAAAAATGCACATGCACACACATAGTAGATAAACTGGCCAGAACTTTTGGACAAGTATTCTGCTTTGTGTTGTTTTGTGCGGTCACTTCAGTAGAAAAATGATCGCACGAAATAACACAAAACAGAATACTGCACCAGACCAGTTCTATTCTGGTCTTGAAATTCAAAGAGAGCTAGTGAAAATTATAAGAAAGATAAAGTATAACATATTCAAGTAGTCGATTGGTGGTAAACAGTTTGATTCATTTACTTATTGAGATTTGCAAATTATGTAATATCTATGAAACTCATAAGCGAATCAGGTTTTAGCCCACTAAGAATATCCTTGATTTCTGAGAGCAAACTGAATTATACGAAAAATACCTTATTCTAATGTATGTGTTCCATAGTTGTATTTTCATCAAAGTGTTTAAGTTATTGTCATATATTGGAACATCTACGAACATATAGAATAATTTTTCTAATGTAAACATTTTGGGTATTATTTTTCGGAAAACACTGTAAATGTTAAGTTTTATTACTATTTTATTATTTTATTCGCTTATGTTGAAACTTAATCAAAAATTACAACATTTAAAAAAAGGTTGTCTTTTGTAAGTTTAGCAGTTGTTATGCAAAAGATAATTTTACCATTTTTATTTCATAATGAAGGAATAAAACAATATTTTAATTCAGAAATATTCTATATAAAATTTAGAAATCCAAATGCATTATGTATTTCAAGTCTCCGTCAAATATACATTGACAAATATAGTTTCTTCTCACGATTTTCATCATGTACCTTTCTATAACAGTGTTAAAAGTCGATTAGTAAAATAAATTGTTTCACAAATGGATTAATACTCAAGTGTGCCGCATGTTGAGTCTTTTCTAAAGTTATATATTTTCTAAAGCAGTCTAGTTTTTTCTTTATACTCCTGGGCTCAGTTTCATCTTTGGGTTCTAATTGGCTGTCTTTTTATGTGAGTACTGTGATCAATAAATATTCATCATTCAATTACCCGATATTTATTAAATTACAGCCAGCTTTTTGGGGGGGTGCAAACTTCAGATTTTTTCGCAAAAATATAACAGTAAAGACTCACAATCCGAATGAGTGTCTCTGATTGGAAAAGTTGCGACTGTTAACTAAATGCTTTGGTTCTGCTAAAAATATAGTCAGCTGCATTGTCGAGAAAGATATTCACTCTAGCTGTTCTACTAAAAATGTTCTGAGCCTGTGTAAATCTGAAGATGAAAATGATATTGGGAATGCATCTATTTCTGTTATCTACTTTTGCACTAGTTTTTGGCTATTCTACATTCATAAAAACCCTTTTACAGTCTGAAAATGGTCCTAAATTACAGTACTATATCAAATTTAACCATCTATATCCATTCATAGCTTTTGAGGATGTTTTAGGACCTTCAATGTCGCATGAAACCACTTTTTCGCCGAAAAATGATGGATTTTGAGTCCCGTGGAGCCCTAACGGCTATTTTTGGCCTGCACCTTCTGAATTTTGCAAAATTTTCAAAATGTTTGATTTTTTAGTGTTATTTATGAATAAATGAACACAAAAAATACTACTCGCATGAATCTGAAATTTTCACCCATTACGTCCCACCCCTAGTACCAATAGCCCTTCTTGGCTGTCGCGCTGCGGTCAAAGAGGACCTCGGATACTCTACAGCCGAACTCGTTTATGGAGTACCTCTATCGGTGCCGAGTCAGATGCTGACCCCGATAGGTTTAACGGCAACAGATCCAGCTCTGTATCGGGCGAATTGGGACTGAAAAACAGACCTGGCATATAAAATGGAAGTGGCTCACAAAACAAAATAAGCGAGTGTGATAAGTGAGAACATTTTTTTTACTCTTTAGAAGTAATTAAGGGATTAATTCTAAGCCCCAGAGATTTAAAATATATGACAAATATATTTCTTTTGTACTTATTTCTATTTTTTATTTTGTTTATACATATTTTCAGGCTAGAAAATATATAAAAAATGTATGTGCATGTTGAACAATTTATTCTTATAATTTATATTTGAACAGAAAGTAATAGAAATAGAACTATTGTGTTTAGAGACACAATGTACATACAGTACACAACACAAATTCAATCAAATGCACAATTTCTTTCTAAGAAGGCTGCTATTCTCAGCAACCGTATTGATGATGGTATCCGAATCCAATTTGATAAGAATGTCTTTCTCTAAACACATCAACATCCACGTGTGCTGCACTAATAATACTTCTAAGACAGTTTTGATGAATTTCATTGTAGTAAATGACCATTCACACGCGACTTGTGTGCATGACTGTGAGAGCATATACTTGTATGCTATTCCTATTGTAGCATATGCATCTGTGAGTAGATTATACTTTCTGAAAGTATAATAGACAAATACTGCAAGATCATTGCAGATTAGAGAGGTAGGTAAGTCATGTTTGATGTCCAAATTTGAGTCTGGTTTAATGTTACTCTTCGAATTCTCGTATTCTTCAGCGAGTCCTTTCTTCAACCTGTTCCAGTTTTTGGCTAGATTGATCAATTCAATTTGTAACTTTTCTTTAGTTTCACAAGGATCAAATTTCTGCAGTTGTTTGCTCAAATGCTCCAATGCATTTCCAGGAATACTAGATGAAATGTCATAAAAATTATCAGGTTGCAAACAAGCCATATCTCGATAGAGTTCGCCATTCTCCTCAAATCTGGTTCTCAGACTCTCTGTAACTTGATTAGTTATTCTGTTATGGACATTTACTTCAAATTACTTGAAAGCAACTACTATTGGTTCATCTCGTGCATTTTCATCTGTCATTTACTTCTTTATTCTGAGCCGCTTGTCAGGAAAGGATTCTTCGATGACAATATCACTGTCAATCTCTTCATTTTCATTTATTTTTGCAGATGTCTATTGTATGAACCTCAATACTGCAGCCGTGACTCCATAAATATCTCGCTGTATAAGTTCAATTTCTTGTAAAGTGATCATAACAAACTGGTGAGCTTTCAGCAAATCCAATCCGCTTGTCTCTAAATACTTTGATAGAGGTTTTGTGAGCTCAAATATTCGAAGATAGGTGAATGCTGCCACAAGAACCTCGTATTTCAGTAAATATTCCTTGCATGATTTTGCTTTTGTTCGAATGTCTGGCTTCATTTATTCAGACTGTTCACATGTCTGCAATGCAAATATAACATCAACATAGAGTGATTGATGTGAATCATAAAATGAACTGAATATTTGTGAGGGAGTTGAACCTTTTGCCCACCATTTTGTTTCCCCCAATCATTTGTAGTTTCTGGTGTTTAGAATTATTTGCCTCCTTTCCCATACATCCATTCTCTGATACGATTCTCGGAAAAATACTGCAATGCAATTCATCAATGAGAAAAGTGAAGAAGCTGCAACAATATTGTGCGTAGCATCTGATATAACAAGATTCAAAATATGAGAATAACACCATACATGGATTTGACCAGGGTCTTTGCTTAAACATGTGAATCCATTGTACACCCATTGCATGTTAGATACACCATCAGTAGCATTTCTCACACAGTTAACAATATCAGGAACTTTTTTTAGTGGACGCCATTACAAGTGGGGACAGGAAGGGCAGACAATTACCAGAAGCTTGAAAGGTAAACAAATCAGCTATGGCATACTGATACATCTCTCTTCTTTAAGTTAAACAAGGAGGGTATGAATTTTTTTTATTTGATTTTTTAAAATTTATTTATTTTATTTATTTTTTTTTTTAAGCATTACAAGTCCAACTTTGTGGTATCTTTCGGGGGCGTCCTAAGCAACGTGGCGCCAAATATGGATTGCAGTTGTGAGCAGAGTTTGTGCATGATGTACTGGTGTGGGGTATGTAGGTTCTGATAAGCTACTCGTACAGTGTTGGCTAGATGGAGAGATTACACCACGGTCGCTCGGGTATACACGCATCCCATCACGAATGGGTGGTGCATTGGTATCAACTGTTAGTGGTTGGTTGTGTCTATTGTTATATAGTCTTTCAGTCAACTCCGCTCTTGCGGGCCTAAGGAACTTCTGTTCCTTCGATGAATACTGTCATCTGCGGATTCTACAAAGTATGACCTTGGCTCTGCAGTGGTTTGTGTGACTGTTCCAGGTTTCCACAACTTGGTTTTCTCATCTTGGATGTGGACTTGCTGACCTGGCTGCAATGGTGGATGGCGGTGGCTATTCTTTTGGTCATATCGGTTCTTTGTCTTGTCTTTGTTCCATTGCATTATGTCTCTGGTTTGCTCATCTCCGAGCTGTTGCTTAGAGACTAGTGGTGTTCAATTGGGCCTCCCGTTGAGGAGTTCGGCTAATGATTTAAGGTTGGTTGAAAGCGGTGTAGCTCTATATGACATCATCGCGAAATGGGAATCATTGCCAGTCTCTCGGGAAGTAGCTTCTTGCATACGCCAACCATTCTTTCTGCAAACCCATTGGATTGAGGGTAATGTGGTGATGATGTTAAGTGCTTGAAGTGGAACTTCTCTGCAAAGTTGGCAAATTCCGTACTTGTCACTATAGATCACTTCAGGAACACCTTGTTCCTCAAATATTTGTTTCATCTGCTTGATCACTGCAGCATATGTTGTTGACTGCAGGCGTCATACAATGGACTGCGGCTATATTAATCTGTCACTAAAAGGTACTCAGGCCGTTCCATTGTGAAGAGATCTGTGCTGATATACTGCCATGGGTAAGAAGGGGTTTCATGTTGAAGCAATGTTTCTGATGGGATACTTGGTTGATACTTTTGACATGTGCGGCATC
The DNA here is from genome assembly GCA_963556195.1 of Sepiola atlantica. Classification (NCBI taxonomy): domain Eukaryota; kingdom Metazoa; phylum Mollusca; class Cephalopoda; order Sepiida; family Sepiolidae; genus Sepiola; species Sepiola atlantica. Next base: position 19,611,553 of record OY744549.1, on the reverse strand, counting down.
TTGCAACCATATCCTAAATGTCCTTATTTATTCCTACCCAGTAAACAGCAGTTCTGGCCCGCAGCCGGGTTTTTCACTCCTTGATGTGATAAGTGCAGTTGTTGCAGAATATCTGGTTGGAATGAAGTGGGTATGACAATTTTGTTGCCTTTCAGTAGGACACCATCTGGGGCAACCGGAGCGATCTGATGGGCATCCTGTCATCACCGTGTTGATGAGCTCTCTTAGAGTTGAATCCTTCATGGTTTCCAGCTTAATGTCTTGTAGGCGAGTTGGTGATGCACTTAGCTGAGTGTTCATTATGTGGATGTTGAGGTCGATGCCTTCAATGTGATTGCCTGGTCTGGGTGACACTCCTGACAAACAGTCAGCTATGGGAACTGCTCTGCCTGGGCTGTATTTCATTACAAAATCATACCCTTGAATCTTTAGCAGCATCCTTGCCAGTCTTGGAGGTGCTTGTGCCAGGTTCTTGAGTGCGATCGATTCTAATGGCTTGTGGTCAGTCTGTGACCCCATACATAATGATGGAACCTTTCTAGGCCAAAAACGACAGCAAGCATCTCCCTTTCAATATTTGAATATCGTGTCTCCGGTCCAGATAGGTGTTTGCTTGCAAAAGCAACTGGCATGTCATTCTGCAAGAGGGCTGCACCGAGTCCAGCAGCAGAAGCATCCACTTGTATCATGATTAATGTCTTTGGGTTAAAATACCTCAGTACGGCAGATCTTTGGATTTCTTCTTTGATGCTGTCAAATGCTGCTTGTGGCTGAGATGACCAGACAAAATCATTGTCCTTAAACAACAGGTCTCGTAATGGCTTTGTCAGTATTGAGAGATGGGGCGAGAACTTGTTGAGGTAATTAACTCGTCCAAGGAAGCTGGATAGCTGTTTCTCATCCTTGGGGGGGGGGGTTGCATCTGGGCAATCGCCTCCAATTTTTTTGGGTCTGGTTTTATACCATCTCTGAATATGATGTGGCCAAAGAATGGTATTTCTGATGTGTGTACCACCAACTTGTCTGGGTTGAATTTGCAGTTCCTTTCCTTAGCTCTTTGAAGGAGCTGATTGAGTGCTTGATCATGGTTGCTACCATCTTCTTCAAAGCCATACACGATTGTGTCATCGGAGATAGAGATAACATTCTTAATGTCTCCAAAGTTGTCAAACATGGCTCGCTGGAATTCATCCTGGACGCTCTTCACTCCCATTGGAAATCTATTGAACATGTATCTACCAAATGGGGTGATAAATGTTGTCAATTCCTTTGATTTCTCATTCAGTTTCATTTGCCAGTAACCAGATTTGACATCTATCGTGGTGAACCATTTTGCACCGTGTAGCCTTGAGACAAAATGTGGTCGCTGTATGGCCTTGTACAGATCTTTGGGGTCTAGACATAGCCTTACTGATCTATTGGCCTTTGTGACACAGACAAATGAGTTGACCCATGAGGTTGGTTTGGTCACTGGAGTTATGATACCCTGATTTACCAGTGAATCAAGCTCAATTTTAAATTTGTCCCTTAAGGCCACAGGGACTCGCCGTGGTGGGTATATAACTGGGGCTATTGTTGGGTCTACATTTATCACATATTCTCCTGGCAGGCATCCAATTCCGTATAATACATCTAAAAATTTGTGGAAAATCTGTTCCCGTACTTTGGGGTTCCCTCTTGGAATAGGATTTCCTTTTGTGCTCATTTCAGACTAGCATTCCTTTTGGTTCTTAAGTGGATCGTCCATGTTAATTACCAAATTGAAAGTCATCAGGCCCAACTTTCTGGAGGTTTGTAGTACAAGCAGAATCGACCCCTTGGTTTTAACCACATGGAATGTAGCACTAGGGAATCTGTCCTGGTATTTCACTCCCAGAATGCATGATCCTATATAAATAGTCTCACTGTGTTTTGTGCAATGGTTCCTTAACTAATTGCTGGAATGCACTCAAGGGTAGCAGCTTGCTAATAGCCCATGTGTCAATTTTTGCTATGATCTCTATCTGGGCTAGTTTGTTGCCTATTAAGTTTGCATCGGCTTCTGTTGCACCCAAGGGAACTTCGCATTCTACAGAATGAAAATAAAGTCTTCTATTTTCAGGCTCATCTTCACTGTCATTTTAGGTGGCTGTGTGAATTTTACTGTCTTGACTTGTATTTTTGGAGTATCTTTGAGGTCTTCCCATCCTGATACCCTGTTCTTTGCCTCTGTTTTCTCTGTTGAGCGACAAACTATGGCAAAGTGACCTGTCTTCCTGCATTTCAGGCAGGTCTTATCCTTGGCTTGGCATTCTTCTTGATGGTGACCTCTACCACAAAAACCACATGTGTGTATATACTCGCGGGCATGATTTGATTGGACCGCATGTGCACTGAGCTTCTCAAGTGGAGTCCGGATTGCCTCCACCTGTTTGATTGTTGCCCTTTCAGTTTCTGCTATACGTAAGGCTGTCGTTATTGATAAACCCCTACCTTCTTTTAACAGTGACTTTTGGGTTGACTTGAGGTTTAGTCCAAATATAAATAAGTCCACCAAGTTTGTCTCTTCGACTATGGGGTCATATTCGCAATTTTTTATTATTTGCCTTAGCCTATTTAGAAATGAGTGGGCTGGCTCATTCTCCTCTTGGTGACTCTGTAAAAGTTGGTGTTGAGACACCCGTAAATTTGACTGAGGACTGACATAATTCTTGAAATGTCTCATGTAGTTGTCCACATTTTTACTTTCATCCGTCTGAAAAACGAAATAATCGCTAATCTCTTGCCCTTCGGCACCAGTCCACAAAAGGAGATAATTTACTTTCACATCGTCGTCGTGTGGCCTGACGTAAAAAAAATGTCCATTTCTTTTCCCAAGTTGGGACTGGACCAGTCTATCCTTTGTGCTAATGTATGAGGGTTTCCATGATGAAAAATTAACAAAACAGTAGAGTCAAATTCCTCTTACCTCAGCGTATAGCTGTGTGCACGTGCATATTTTCCGGGGACGAGTGTAATGTCACTGAAAAACATTCTTGTGTCCTTGGATCCCACTTCTGACACCATGTTCTGTTGTTGCTGGTCGAAGATGGCTTGGATTAAGAACAAATAGAGATGGAGAGTAAATGAACACAAACTTTATTTACATAGGACACCATTACAAATGGGGACAGGAAGTAGGGACAGGCCAAGGGCAGATCATTATCGGAAGTTTAAAAGGTAAACAAATTTTTCAGTACGTCTTAAACAGACATTCATTTGAAAACTACACATCGGTTTTTCGTATACGTTACAGTTACAAAAAAAAAAAAATTGGGGACGCTGAAAGCGTACACACAATGGGAATAAAAGGCCGGTGTTTCGCCACTGGAAACACAACATTGATCCTAACGGGTGTTTAAACTTGTGGCCATTTGTTGCAATGGTTATTACCACCACAGACTGTTAACATAATGAAACGTGGTTTCAATTTCCACTGACGGCGGCAAATTTTTTTATTTTCTATTTTTACTACTTTTTCTATTAGAGACACACACGGACTGTCTGTCTGTCTGTCTGTCTGTCTGTCTTTCGTTTGTCTGTCTGTCTGTCTGTCTTTCGTTTGTCTGTTTGTCTTCTGTCTGTCCGGATTTTTTTTAACGTACACAATTCTACTTAGACCATATCTTAACTCCTTCAGGAGAATTTTACATATATTAATAGCTTCTGTGGTACTGTTTCGGAATAGTCGACCAAAAAATGACAGCGGTGATCGTATTATCTTTTTTTATATACCAGAATAATTTACTGAATTAACGTGATACATTTAGGACTTCTGTCAATGTAGGACGTTACGAATAAGTTTCTAAATAATCACTTTACTTTAACCTAAATGTTAAGAATTGTATTAAAAATTATAATTGCCCAATTATTTAAGGATTTTTGCAGTCTTCGCATCGGTACAGTGATATTTTTCATATAGGATTTTCTTATATTGGTATGTTAAAGAACAGAATAGTACAGAATGGTTAACATATCCGCCATATGTGTTTGTAAATAATAACATTATTTCAGCACGATCCGTAAACTGCAGAAGTACCGACAACATATTCAGTATAGCATATGTTGGTTGTTTACAAATGTGAAATCATTCTTTTAGATTCATCCCTGACAACGGGTCCTGCTAGTCAATAATAAATTAAAAAATCTAAATGAAGAAATGCGAAATTTGGGCCCATTTCTCACACGAACGGAAAAGTCAAAACGTTCTATTTAAGGCATTTATCTACCTCCCACAAAGTAAAATGTGACACAAGGTCGGAAAGTGAGAATTGATAAGTCAGCACCCTAGAGGAAGAGCATTTATGACCCTAAAAAAATGCCTGGTCAGCCCCGTCGGCATTCCCCGGTAGGGGCGCCTCAGGCGATTAGCAATAAACCAACCCCTTCCCAAAGGGTGAGAAGACAAACCCATAGACCGGCGGAAGCAAGCCCCGAAGGCCAAGACGATACCGGTGTAGTATCCATCGGAACAGATACTACACTTTGATCCTGGCCAAAAGGATTTCAAGTTGATAAGGATTTCAAGTTGATTTATTTACCTCCTCTCCGGGAGGTTAGGCACAAGGCCAGTTTTATCTTACTCCCACAGGTAAGATGTGACCCAAGGTCGGGTTGGGAAAGTGGGGCTTGAAAAGCCAGCGCCCGAGAAGTTGAGCACTCTGGCCATTAAAAATTGCCTGGGCAGGCCCGTCGGCATTCCCCGGTAGGGGCGCCCCAGGCAGTAAGCAATAAACTTAGTCTTCCCCAAAGAGGGGAGGAAAAGCCTGGGAGGGTCGACCTCCTAGAATTGCACAGGGCAAACCCACAGACCGGCGGAATCAAGCCCCGAAGGACAAGACGACACCGGTCTAGGATTAAGAGTACAATAAGGACCCCAGTTCATTAACACAACACGCGGAACATATTCCGGAAGTCACCGGCGTCTTCCGGTTCGTCTTCCGGTTAACCTCGCAATAAACGTGGTCGCTATTTACAAAACTTATAAATAAAATAAACGAAATATATACGCTTTTTTAAAAATCGGCTGACTTTTCGTTTTGCAATAAACAAAACAATTTATTGTTTTTTTTGTTTTACTTTTATTTACTAAAAAACAAACAAATTTTAAACGCAGAACATTCTATATTTCGTGTTGTGTATTTTAAGAAAAAGTGTATTTCGAGGTCAACCGGAAGATGCCGGTGACTTCCGGAATATGTTCCGCGTGTTGTGTTAATTAACTGGGGTCCCTATTCTTCTATTGCTCCAATTTGTTATATACTGTGTAGGTAAATCGCATATCAGAGTAGAAAGTTTAATTGATTTTTTAAAAGTTAATTAACCACCCCTTGTGTTCCCACATCCCCAATATATTTATAGTACCAACAATTTTTTTTTAGAAAAACATTATTTCAGTGTTTTAATCACTCACCGCCATGTTGTTTTCTATTATTTAAATTGTTCTTTTTTTGTATAGCGACAAAAATACTTACTGATAATGTTGCACAAAACACTTTTGATTAAAATAAAAACAATTTTGACGATATGTAACGAATTTAACAGCAAAATAAAAGAGGTTAAAACATACTAGTCGATAATTTCATAACAATGGCGTTAAATTTATACATATTAACAAAGAATTGTATTCTGTGAGAAGAATAAAATTTCGAATCAAATTACGTTTAAAAATGGCGGAGTGACGTATGGTTCATTCTTATGACTTACTCCTCCCAGGTATAACCTTCTCCTTCTGGTGGGGATATTGGTTTTGTGCTTGTCGCCTGAGACACTCCACCGTGGAATGCAGACTTCTCCAATCACGTCAAATCCTGAACTCCTTCAGTGTGACCTTTCTCGGGATGTGAGAGGGGTACTTAACTATAAACTCACGTCGTTTCTAACTTTGGTTTAGTGAGAGATTTTATTTCCAAAAACATTTCTCTTCTTCTTCGAAGTACAATAATAGGCTAAACTACAGTTTGTAAATGAACTTTTTTAAATGTTCTTCTCGCAAACAAGATTTAAAGACAGACAGAAATCTGCGCAACCTATACAGGAAAATCAGAGCAAGATTTGCAGACTGACAAGTGAGATCTGAGCCAAAAGAGAAGAGCGACACTCAAGGGGGATAATTGTGTCCCATTCAGAAGCCATTTGTGATTTGGCCGATTCATCATTTGGTTAAGCAGAAAAATTATTTTTAACTTAACAAATCGAAAAGTAATTTCTTTGGAAAGAAGACGAAAATAACAACAACAACAACGGCAATGAAAAAAAAGTAAGCTTTGAATTCCTTTTACGATATTATTTGTAATGAAAGAAGAAAGAGTTTATTTTCATGTCACATTACTTTGAACTTTAATATCTACCCCCCCCCCCCTACACACGCGCGCACTTTGTTGGGGACGTGAGAATATCGAGATTGGGCGAGTTTTCTGATTACTTCGTCATTTTCTGATTTATTGTTTATTTTGAATCATGAATAATCGGGTGGGGGTGATTTAACTTGCTATTTGTTACTTCTAATGTGCCATCCTAAAAACAGAATTTAACTGACGAAATCCATTTGAGTTACATAAAACTCACATTTCTAAAGTAAACAAATGGAAGTTCATCTTCTCAGTTGAGTTCAACGGAAAGAGAGATAAGGAGAGGGAGGAGTGATAAGAGTTAGAAAAGGAGGAAGTAAGAGTTATTGAAAGAGATAAACACCTAAGAAAACTTTATTTATGAAAAATAACAAAGGTATTTGCAGTTTCAATTATAGCATAGGGACTGTTTGACTATCTCCATTATTACGCTTATTTTTTTGTTTTTTCCTACATTTTCGATATAACTTGATTATTGGTCTTAAACTATATTGGGTGCTTATGCATATCAACCATGACATTGAAATATTTAAAGAATGTATAAACTTTATTATGTACCTACGTGTTAGCTGAAAGTAAGATTGTGCAGAAAAAAATTACACAAATTCATCCAGTGGTTATTAAATTATAAGAAAAAGAAAAAAATGATTTTACGTACATTTTGACATTTTCGTAAACAATGGAGACCCCAAACCCCGAAATCGTGAAAATATGAGTTATCGTCCTTAGCCACTGGAAAATGGTCGAAATATCTACCGAGTGATAAAATCGTTTTTTATTTATAATTAAATAAATACTGGATGAATTTGCATAATTTTTGGTGTACAGTCTTTTTTTCATCTACCACGTAAGTACATAGCAAAGTTTATACATTTCTTTAGCTATTTTATTTTTAAGAGCGGTCTAACATCTCAGGGTTGACAAGCATAAGCACCCCTATTATGAAATAAACTTAGAATAAACTTAGAATTTACTATTTAAAGCTTTGAAAATCAAACTTTAATTCAATCTTTAATCTAATGCGGCCATTTTTTGTTTGCACCCAAAACAGTTTTACTTTCATAAAGATTTTATACACAAAAAGCAAACTTTTCTTTTACAAAAAAGATAAACTTTGAAAATTCTATTTACACGCAAGAAAACAGTTTTAATTGAATTTAAGGAAAGCAACAATGAAGAGATTAACACATGCACATTTCATGATAATATTTTTAAAATAAAAATGTCAGCCGCAGATAAAATGATTCGATAAAAGTTTGAATTTCTAGATGTTATAAAGCAAATTTCATACCGATTTAAAAAAAAAATAATGGTTAATTTTTGTTTATTACGTATGTATGATAAAACTAATTATTCCCAACTGCAGGCGGGAATTTCTTCAGATAATAAAAAATGAATTTTGTTTATTGTTTTGAAGTAAACTTTTAAAAAGACCAAATTGCATTTCATAGCATAAAACATACAAACTACGAAATAAGGAAAATATCAGATTTCAAATGAAACCTGAGTTCATTTTGATTTTCACTGAAACGAACGGAAAACTACGGGTGGATGATCAAAATATAAAAATATGTTTTAGAAAGATTTGTAATTTAAAAGAAAGTTTTACCACGTGGTCTCTTGATATATTTCCTTAAGTTTGAAACTTATAAATGTTTTATTTTCTGTTTCGGAATTTTTTAGATGAGGATAATTTGTGTTAGCTGAATTACTAGTCTCATGTTATTTCTTATTTTCCGCCGATCAGCAGCACTTTTTTACGATTGCAACTAATCACACCCAAGGATTTGTCTCACGTGATTCAAATTAACTAATCAATGGTAACCATTAAAAATTAAAGAAAAATCCGTAGCTTTGAATATTAAAAAAATTAAAACCTGTGTATATTTTTATGCCTTCTCTAAATATTTGCCGACTTACAATAATTTTTTTCGGTATATTTTAATTTTATTGTTTTACTCTTAAAAACAATATTAACGTTAAAGTGTAGTATCTGTTCTGATATTATATTTGATCTTTTCTCTCCTCTGTCAGTTAAGGAGAAATATTTCACTGACCGAAAACTAAGGAGAAATCCTTGCTCTTGTATAGATCGAGTACACAGCTGAACTTTATTTTAGAAGAGTTCCAATGGTGTAAGAAGAGGCAGACAACTCTCTTTTTTAAGTACATAATTTCACGCCGTAAATATAATACCGGCCGTATTCCACGACAACATTGGGTTTTTTGGTGGCTATGAAAAGGACACTAAATCGGATTTTTTAGTGACAGTCCCGTCCAGAGATGCCGCCACATTAATCCCAATAATAAAAAAATATCTGCCATAATTTAATATTTTAAACTATAAAAAATTCAAAAAATCTGTTAATCCAAACAATAGTACTGTTCGTTCTGCTGGTTTTGAAATGAAAAAATATACTGTTAATTTTCCCAAATTCCATTTTCTTCAATAAATGTTCTATCAATATACTGTTGCTTTTCTCAAATTGTTATTTCTTCGAAAAATGTTCTATTAATTGAATTTGCATGACTTCTTATTTAAGAAATGGATATTTTCCATTTTCGGAGACATTGCGTACTAAAAAAAGAGTTATCTGCCCCTTACACCATTGGAACTCTTCTAAAATAAATTTCGCCGTGTACCCGATCTATACAAGCGCCGAAATCCTTTCCTGACCGTAAAGTAAAAATAAACCGAATAGAAAAAATCTTGTAAAGTCGGTAAATATTTAAATCAAGGGCAGAGTTAAACACAAGGTTAGTTTTTACTGTTGGTAAAATAGACTTAAAAAAAGGGAACTCTGGATTGGGACAAAAATTTAAATTGCCACAGTCCAAAAGGATTTTCGTTCACTGATAGAGAGCAAAAACGATAAACTATAGTATCAGAACAGATACTACACATTATCGTTAATTCTATTTGAAATGTAAAAAATAAATAAATAATCCGAAAAAATTATGGTAAAGTCAGCAAATATCAGGAGCGGATGTAAATAAAAACCACTGGTTATTATTTTTTTTAATATTCAAAGCAGACGATTTTTCTTTAGTTTCAAAAGTTGCAATTGATTGGTTCATTTTAGTCATGTGAGACACATCCTTGATTGTGATTGGTGGCAGGTGTAAAAAGTGCTGCCACACCGATCTTTTTCAGGTGCATAATTCCGAACTCTGGACCTATACGGAATTTTGAACTGTAAACTTTATTTACTCAGCAGACTAGATAATTCTCATTCCGTCAGCCACAGCAGTGTCAAAGTGTGAATTATTATGTCATTTATTATCGCCTATAGCAAAGATTGAATTTTAAACCTCTAGAAATCTCACTTTTTGTTTAGAATTACATAGCTTTAATGTAGAAAATTCAATTTTAATTAAATGCTTAAATCGATGGCGGCCATGTATTAATTTTATGGGTGTATTTGTTTTCAGCATCACAATTTATATGTTAAGACTTTTTTCTAGACAATTAATTGGAGGCAAAATGATTTGTTAGTTTATGGTGTTAAACAACCGAAACCGTAGATATCTATTTTCCAACAAGTCCCTACTTTAGAGATGTAAAAGTTATTTCTACAAAGTTCTTGGATAGACAATGTTTGATGTTTTACCTTCTGGTGCCAATATGTATAGACATTGTGAAGAGCCTACCCTTGAACATCCTACATAAAACTGTCCATAGGTGAAGTCAAGTTGAGACCAACCACTGCCAATGATTGGCTTTGAGACTTGTTAATTGTCACGGCAAACACAATTTATCTGGAAACTGAAGCCCTTTAAATTCAATTGTAGAATCTGACGGAATAATGGGTATTCTGGGAAGGAATGTCAGTTCATGCTGTCACACCAGTAGTATGACAGCTTCTATCACATGAGGTTCAATGTGTTTAACACACAGTCCCATTCCATTGCATAGCCTTGGAGCCTCAAGATTTTAGAGTAATATAATTGTGCCTTAATTTGTGTGTTGGCATACTAGGCAATTCTAATTTAGATGCACATGCATGTTTATAGATAATGTTACAGTCTTGATGTACTTCCACAAATATGACAATTTAATGCAACCATTGAGCTTGTCAGGTGGACTTCCATGTGAAACAATAGGAAATCTTTGTCGGAAATAACCTGATAACTAAAGTGTTATGCCACCCATCACAGCATCACATCTCTTGAGATCATGCAATGTTTTATTAGAGCTTTGAACACTTTTTTATATGCTATTACACATTCATCCTATACAATCAAGGAACAATTCTGTAAAACTTTAAGTGAATTTGATCCTTTTTCTATTTGGTAAATCGGATTAGCATCTTTTGTTAAGGGTAATTTTACTGTCAAATGAGCTGCTCTACCATCTATGGAAAAGAGTAGCTGCGTATGGAGGTGGTGATGTGCCAAGTTCGAATCCAGTCGATTCTAACCCTAACCACTTTCACTTAGGGATGTTGGCAACCATTACATGGTTCCTCCTGCAAAAATGCTGACGACAGAATTAAGCCGGTCAACAAAGTTGTACCATTCTGATTCATACGAATTTACTTTTACCACAGCCATTTTGCCTTCTGACTTTTGCTCATTATTTAATTGTGTGATACAATCTTGCACAATTGATTCTTGCTCATATGGTTGATAACTGATTTCACACATTCATGCAATAATGACCGTATGTGCATTAGATCGATCAGGTTAGGTAAGACCTAATTTTGTTAGTGTTTTACCATTCATCTTATAAGAAATATCTTCAATATAAATGATAGCAATATTGAAGATGTCATCTGAAAATGTTATATCAACCTCAGGATGTTGATTTCGTTCCCTAAGAAACAAATCTTTGTTCGATTTGTCTTACAGCATATCAACCGTTTTCAGGTCATTTAATGCCAAATCAAGTTGTATTCTTTAAAGAGAAAATAATTATATTTTAAAAATATCATTTAAACTTGTTTTACGGCATATCATCCTTTTTCAGTTCATACGTCTTGGGATAATTATATTTTTTAAATAGATCAACAGTTTTTAAAAAGTTCATTATTGTCTTTGCTTTATTTTTCTTAAACAGTTTCTTCATTGTCCCTGCTATGTAGAACATTTCTTTTACAGGGATTCAATAAGAATATGTTTCATTGTGTATGTAGTCTGGCATGCATAGCATATTGGTTGCTGTTTGTCTTCAAGTAAGTAGGAATGTGTAATCCTTGTGTGACCTATGCAAAGTCTGGATAACACTACTTTCTCCTTTTGGCTTTTTTGTGAGCTTTTTTCCATTCTATTTCATTTTTGATCGCTATAAGTTATGTGTATTGCTTCTTTATTGTTGGATATATTTGTTGATCTTCATTTTTAAATTTGTGTATGAAATCTTAAAATTGGTCTCCTGAGCCATGCTTAAGGCAGACATGGCCGCCTTGTGTGTGTCTCAAAATCGTTTTAGATTAGACACTACACATGTAGTCAATATGATGGCAAACAAATTACCTGCCCATTCAGATATAGATGCTTCCTATAATGTAGCATCCCAGTGGTTATAATCCTCAAGAAGTCCATGTGTACTACATGCGTCCCTGAATGCATTCATATCGGGACTATTTATAGTTTTGAGGTCATTAAATCTCTGTGGACCTCTAACATAGTGTAGAAGCTGTTTCACACAGAAGCGTTCACATTGATTTGAATGCATCGTGTATACCCTGTCCAAAACGTCTGTTTTTTAACTGACAAATAGCCTGGAGTTTGAAGACCTTATTTTTTATGTCCAATAATAAACCTGAATTTCAGCCTACAAAAATGTATGTGGAGAAAGTCTATTTGACACAAGTAAAAGAAAGCCATCAGAGTAGTTGCAAGTGGATTTGTAACTCTAACTGTAGCAGTACTTTCAGTAAAGTATATCTGCTGTCCATTTTCTAGATACACTGACAGGGGAATAACTGGGCGACAATTTATATGTATGTGGAAGTGGAGTATTCTCCGAACGGCTTCATTGTTCCGTATGTAACAGCCTGTTTCACCTCTCTTAACTTCATCATTGGCATTACTTCAATTGTGAAGATAGCTTGATCACTACCTTTATTTACATTTTTACAAATGTAGTTAATGGATTTCACGTTACAATATTCAGCATTGATGTGCATATTACAAATCTTACAAAAGAGTTTCTTATATGCTACAACCCATTGGTTGTCTACAGAAACTGTGACATTACTGCTGCCACATCTAAAGACCCTCAAAATCAAGCTTCTCTCTTTTCCTGCTTTGACAGTACAAAATCGATTTCATAATCTAGTGGGAGATTATCTCTTCTCTTCTCTGCAATCTCTTTTATCATGGAAGAGACGTTACTAGTCTTTTCCTACTTTATCGGTATTTTAATGGTTGGCTTCAAGTCGTGGTCGTCCCCTGTAAAACCTCAGCAAGAACCCTTCTACCAACTCTGCACAGACCTCTCCTTACTTCCTCTTTGTACCTAAAATCAAATGGAACTTCAATGAACAGATTTTATTTCCAAGAATATCCCATCTATAGAACACATCACAGCAAGAATGATTCCCTACAGACTACAAAATGGTCCTTCTCAGATCCAATGTCAACAAATATCCGTCGAGTCATCCTGTGAATTACTCATAGTTCACAACGTTTCATTGACTAATATTCTCACGTAGCATTTGGCCTTAGTAAGTGGTGATCCATTAGTATTAAAAATCCCACTTCTCTCTTCTAATGAGAATTGTCGTTGTAACATTGCCAGTCTTTCCATTAAGCTCGGCTGATTATACATTTTTACTTTGTTTGATAAAATATTAAACAAAGTAAAAATGTATAATCAGCCGAGCTTAATGGAAAGACGGGCAAGATAATTGTTCATGTTTTCAACACCAATGTGATATCAACTAATTTAGTAAATAATTACCTGATTTTAATGCATATCTGAGTTTGTTTAATATTTTGAATACTATATGTGACTATAAGATAATTGTTCATGTTTTCAACACCAATGTGATATCAACTAATTTAGTAAATAATTACCTGATTTTAATGCATATCTGAGTTTGTTTAATATTTTGAATACTATATGTGACTATAAGATAATTGTTCATGTTTTCAACACCAATGTGATATCAACTAATTTAGTAAATAATTACCTGATTTTAATGCATATCTGAGTTTGTTTAATATTTTGAATACTATATGTGACTATAAGATAATTGTTCATGTTTTCAACACCAATGTGATATCAACTAATTTAGTAAATAATTACCTGATTTTAATGCATATCTGAGTTTGTTTAATATTTTGAATACTATATGTGACTATAAGATAATTGTTCATATTTTCAACACCAATGTGATATCAACTAATTTAGTAAATAATTACCTGATTTTAATGCATATCTGAGTTTGTTTAATATTTTGAATACTATATGTGACTATAAGATAATTGTTCATATTTTCAACACCAATGTGATATCAACTAATTTAGTAAATAATTACCTGATTTTAATGCATATCTGAGTTTGTTTAATATTTTGAATACTATATGTGACTATAAGATAATTGTTCATGTTTTCAACACCAATGTGATATCAACTAATTTAGTAAATAATTACCTGATTTTAATGCATATCTGAGTTTGTTTAATATTTTGAATACTATATGTGACTATAAGATAATTGTTCATGTTTTCAACACCAATGTGATATCAACTAATTTAGTAAATAATTACCTGATTTTAATGCATATCTGAGTTTGTTTAATATTTTGAATACTATATGTGACTATAAGATAATTGTTCATGTTTTCAACACCAATGTGATATCAACTAATTTAGTAAATAATTACCTGATTTTAATGCATATCTGAGTTTGTTTAATATTTTGAATACTATATGTGACTATAAGATAATTGTTCATATTTTCAACACCAATGTGATATCAACTAATTTAGTAAATAATTACCTGATTTTAATGCATATCTGAGTTTGTTTAATATTTTGAATACTATATGTGACTATAAGATAATTGTTCATGTTTTCAACACCAATGTGATATCAACTAATTTAGTAAATAATTACCTGATTTTAATGCATATCTGAGTTTGTTTAATATTTTGAATACTATATGTGACTATAAGATAATTGTTCATGTTTTCAACACCAATGTGATATCAACTAATTTAGTAAATAATTACCTGATTTTAATGCATATCTGAGTTTGTTTAATATTTTGAATACTATATGTGACTATAAGATAATTGTTCATATTTTCAACACCAATGTGATATCAACTAATTTAGTAAATAATTACCTGATTTTAATGCATATCTGAGTTTGTTTAATATTTTGAATACTATATGTGACTATAAGATAATTGTTCATGTTTTCAACACCAATGTGATATCAACTAATTTAGTAAATAATTACCTGATTTTAATGCATATCTGAGTTTGTTTAATATTTTGAATACTATATGTGACTATAAGATAATTGTTCATGTTTTCAACACCAATGTGATATCAACTAATTTAGTAAATAATTACCTGATTTTAATGCATATCTGAGTTTGTTTAATATTTTGAATACTATATGTGACTATAAGATAATTGTTCATATTTTCAACACCAATGTGATATCAACTAATTTAGTAAATAATTACCTGATTTTAATGCATATCTGAGTTTGTTTAATATTTTGAATACTATATGTGACTATAAGATAATTGTTCATATTTTCAACACCAATGTGATATCAACTAATTTAGTAAATAATTACCTGATTTTAATGCATATCTGAGTTTGTTTAATATTTTGAATACTATATGTGACTATAAGATAATTGTTCATGTTTTCAACACCAATGTGATATCAACTAATTTAGTAAATAATTACCTGATTTTAATGCATATCTGAGTTTTAATATTTTGAATACTATATGTGACTATAAGATAATTGTTCATATTTTCAACACCAATGTGATATCAACTAATTTAGTAAATAATTACCTGATTTTAATGCATATCTGAGTTTGTTTAATATTTTGAATACTATATGTGACTATAAGATAATTGTTCATATTTTCAACACCAATGTGATATCAACTAATTTAGTAAATAATTACCTGATTTTAATGCATATCTGAGTTTGTTTAATATTTTGAATACTATATGTGACTATAAGATAATTGTTCATATTTTCAACACCAATGTGATATCAACTAATTTAGTAAATAATCACCTGATTTTAATGCATATCTGAGTTTGTTTAATATTTTGAATACTATATGTGACTATAAGATAATTGTTCATATTTTCAACACCAATGTGATATCAACTAATTTAGTAAATAATTACCTGATTTTAATGCATATCTGAGTTTGTTTAATATTTTGAATACTATATGTGACTATAAGATAATTGTTCATGTTTTCAACACCAATGTGATATCAACTAATTTAGTAAATAATTACCTGATTTTAATGCATATCTGAGTTTTAATATTTTGAATACTATATGTGACTATAAGATAATTGTTCATATTTTCAACACCAATGTGATATCAACTAATTTAGTAAATAATTACCTGATTTTAATGCATATCTGAGTTTGTTTAATATTTTGAATACTATATGTGACTATAAGATAATTGTTCATATTTTCAACACCAATGTGATATCAACTAATTTAGTAAATAATTACCTGATTTTAATGCATATCTGAGTTTGTTTAATATTTTGAATACTATATGTGACTATAAGATAATTGTTCATATTTTCAACACCAATGTGATATCAACTAATTTAGTAAATAATTACCTGATTTTAATGCATATCTGAGTTTGTTTAATATTTTGAATACTATATGTGACTATAAGATAATTGTTCATGTTTTCAACACCAATGTGATATCAACTAATTTAGTAAATAATTACCTGATTTTAATGCATATCTGAGTTTGTTTAATATTTTGAATACTATATGTGACTATAAGATAATTGTTCATGTTTTCAACACCAATGTGATATCAACTAATTTAGTAAATAATTACCTGATTTTAATGCATATCTGAGTTTAATATTTTGAATACTATATGTGACTATAAGATAATTGTTCATATTTTCAACACCAATGTGATATCAACTAATTTAGTAAATAATTACCTGATTTTAATGCATATCTGAGTTTGTTTAATATTTTGAATACTATATGTGACTATAAGATAATTGTTCATATTTTGAACACCAATGTGATATCAACTAATTTAGTAAATAATTACCTGATTTTAATGCATATCTGAGTTTGTTTAATATTTTGAATACTATATGTGACTATAAGATAATTGTTCATATTTTCAACACCAATGTGATATCAACTAATTTAGTAAATAATTACCTGATTTTAATGCATATCTGAGTTTAATATTTTGAATACTATATGTGACTATAAGATAATTGTTCATATTTTCAACACGAATGTGATATCAACTAATTTAGTAAATAATTACCTGATTTTAATGCATATCTGAGTTAGTCTTTAATGTAATATTTGTATAATAATAATTTTACCCTTTTCTTCATAGATAACACTGGAGACGCAAATCATCAAACAAGAAATAACAGGCAACATTTTATTCCAAGTTACATTGGACAATAAAAGAACTCATACATTATACAAGAATATAATTTATTCTTCTGAACTAAGTGAAGCACAAACTAGTGATGGAAATGCATCTTAGTTTAGTAAGTTAATTGGCAGTTGCAAAGATTCCTCATCTTCCCAGCCATTAGAACATATGATGATGATAATAAAAGCATTTTAAAGACTGTGTCATTTTAAAGAGTGTCATTTTCAAGCAATATTCACCGAAAAGAAGACGTGGTAACACTTGAAACTAATCTTAACCTTTTGAAATATGTGGCTTAGCATTTTGACTCAGTACAAGTTAGTTTAACAGGATGTATGCAGAGCCACTACTGAGAAACCTTATACTTTCAAAGTGTTATTATCATCTATCAAGAATTATTATTTAAAAAACATGTCTACTTGAATGATCATTTTCATTCAATGTTTATCTTTAATTACACAGGTAAAAATACACATAAAGAAAAGCATTATTCTTGTGAAGCGTGTGCATAGAACTTTTGAGATAATCACTGAATCTTAAAATCTGGAAAATATTGTTGCATGTCTAGAGAAAAAATAATATTATAAATTCACCTAATAGTCTCGGCTTTTGCAGAGTTCTGCATACACCCTTGAGAATAACCCCATATTTTTTTAAATGTCTGACAAATCATTTTCAGTAAATTAAAAAATACCCATGCAATCACGCACTAGAAAAAAACATTATTCTTGTGAAGTGTGTGGTATAGTATTTTCCTTCAATTCTCAATTAAAAATCCACATGCGGACACACACTGGCGAAAAACCGTATTCTTGTGAAGTTTGTGGTACAGCATTCTCACGCAATGCTCATTTACAAGTTCATATGCGGACACACACTGGTGAGAAACCTTATTCTTGTGAAGTGTGTACCTCAGCTTTTTCAGACAAGTCTCATTTAAGAAATCATATGCAGACACACACTGGAGAGAAACCTTATGATTGTGAAGTGTGTGGCACAGCATTTTTGAGGAATTCTGATCTAAGAATACACATGCGAAGACACACCGGGGAGAAACCTTATTCTTGTGTAGTGTGTGACAAATCATTTTCAACCAATTCTTCTGTAAATACCCACATGAGAACACACACAAAAGAGAAACCTTATTCTTGTGAAGTGTGTGGCACATCATTTTCAACTAGTTCTCAATTAAAGAGCCACATACGAACACATACTGGAGAGAAACCTTATTCTTGTGACATGTGTGGCACAGGATTTTTAACTAATTTGAGTTTAGAAAGTCACAAACTAAGACACACTGGAGAGAAACCTTATTCGTGTGAAGTGTGTGGTAAATCATTTTTAACCAAATACTTAAAAACACACATGAGAACACACACGGGTGAGAAACCGCATCCATGTGAAGTGTGTGGTAAAGCATTTTCAACTAATACTCAATTAAAAATCCACATGCGAATACACACGGGAGAAAAACCGTATCCTTGTGAAGTTTGTGGTACAGCTTTTTCAGACAATTCTAGTTTTCAAAAACACCTGCGAACACATACTGGGGAGAAACCTTATTCTTGTCAAGTGTGTGGTACAGCATTTTCAGACAATTCTGCTTTAAAGCGACATATAAGAAGACACACTGGAGTAAAACCTTATTGTTGTGAGGTATGCTGTACAGCATTTTCAACCAATTCTAATTTAAAAATACATATGATAACACACACTGGAGAGAAACCGTATGCTTGTGAAGTGTGTGGTCAAGCATTTCCAACTAGAAATCATTTACAAATACACATGAGAAAACACACTGGAGACTATCCTTTTTCTTGTGAAGTTTGTGGTAAAGGAATTTCATTTCTGTCTCATTTAAAAATACACATGCGAAAACATATAAAATGACCCTAACCTAAGAATTGACATACTCAAATAACGCAACAACAAACTGGTATTATTTTTAAAGGTTTGGTGATTATTAGCCACACAGCTTGATCAGTTATCTTGCAAATAAAAACAGAAACTGCTGACCTTATATGGAGTCATTTACCAACAGAAATGTATAAACATAATATACTTACCCTAAAGAGAAGGCGGTTTGGGCCTCATTTAATACCACCATGCATACCGAGCCTACACAATAAACATGGGACAATACATCCAGAACTTGTGCTGAAACAATGAGAATAGTAAACAACCATCACAGTAAATATCTATTTCAACAGACGTTAAAAACAAAAATTACAAAACCTAACACACAAGCGAACATTGCAAAGGACTATGATAAGATGAAGCCTGACTCGGAAATGGATTACAGTAATATCTGGTCTAAACAAACATCAACCGTGAAAGTATTGTTATTCGTCCTTTGAAAATCTGGGTCATCTAATGTCTAGATACAAGATCCATTTGGCAGATAGCCACTTAACTACACAACAAAAAATTGTAAATACCTCATTGCAAAGGACTATGGAAATGGATTACAGGTCTAAACAAACATCAACAGTGAAGGTATTGTTATTCGTCCTTTGAAAATATGGGTCATCTAATGTCTAGATACAAGATCCATTTGGCAGATACACAACAAAAAATTGTAAATACCTCAAAAGTTAGATCTGTGGAGCGACACAACTTGACAGATCTCAGTACATCTGGAAGTAGGAACCTCCACCTGTAGCATCAATAGAAAGTTGACAGTGTTCTATAAAAAAAACAGGCAGGCAGATTTAAACTAGTCATTGTCATATGAAAGGACTATAGATGTAATTGCCTGAATATTTATGCTCTAAATAGATACAAACATGCAAAATTAACAAAATACGAGGACCTAAAAAAAAACGGAATTTAAATAAAAAAGAGAAAAAACATTATTTTTGCCAAATGTGTGACATAACATTCCAGGAAAGTTTTGTTTAAAAATGTACATGCACAGAGAGTTTAAATGTCTACTTGAAATTATCCCTGGATATTTCCAACTTCCCTGTTCAGAGGATGTCCCGTCTGGCAACTATACCTAACCACATTTTAAAATAAAAATTACATAGTATTCAAAGCTTAAATAACTTCCCATTATGGCTATGTATTGCAGCATACGACAGAATATGCCCAGTAGTGAAGCTACCATGATTAATTGCACTAAGCTGAACACTCCACCAAAACATCCCAATTCCAAACCTGGAATCTGCTAAAAGACAAACAAACACCAGAAAAAACATAAGTGTAACATAGTTAAGTTGCCAATTGTGAAGAACAAAATTATTTTTGAATCTTTGAGAAGTAGGGAATCTTCTTAAAAAGTGACTCGGATAGATATGTGACTTATAAAGAAATCGAGTATTAACCTGAAGTATTGATCTCTGAGAACTAACTGAACTGAGATAAAAAAGAGAAAAACTTATTCTTGTAAAGTGTATTGCATATCATATTGAATGACTTCTTGTATAATCATAAACACAGGAGACAAACCTTTCTTGTTAAGAATGGCAAATCATTCTCCAAGAATTTTGTTTTAAAATCACACGCAAAGAAGTCACCTAAAAACACAAACTGGAGAGAAACTTTACTCTTGTAAAATGTGCGGAAGAGAATGTTTCACTACTTCTAATTGTACGTATGCTGGAGAGAAAGTTTATTGCTCTTGTTTCATGGTAAAAGTTTTCAAGCAATTCAGAATTGGACATTACAATGTAATGTATATTAACTGTATTCTTTACTGTGTTTAACAGTATTTTCATAGAATGGTAATTCAAGTCAAATACCGAGCAAACATGGAAGATAAACCTTTTTATCAAGTGTGTGTCACAGTATCTTCAAGTTATAGTGTTTATTTCATGGTGTCATTATCCATAATGTTCCACTAATAAACAATGAAAATAATTCTTTTTCTTTGAGCAACATTTGTAATAAAGGTTTTTATTTTGTAAGACATTTTACAATCAAGCCACTATGTAAATAGTGTTTTTGTTTATTTTTCAATTGTCCAATTTTCGGCGTAGATCCAGAATAATCATAAACTCTAAAAATATCTATACATTTTGATAACAAACAATTCATTGTTATTTTCTTTAAAAATACATGATAACATTATGGTAGATGTTAACGTATCAGTATTTTGAGAGTTGAACTTATTTTTCAGAACTCCTGTTGCAGCTCATGATTGAGAAAATTGTTATAACATGACATTATTTAAGAATTAATGACAAACGTTTAAATAATTGATTTAAAATATGATTAACCAGTTACAATTATCGTATCAGAAGTTTTTAAAAATGTTATTAGTGTTCAGTGGGAAATATATTTTATTTTTATGCCAATATTCGTCGATGATCATCTGAATATTAACAATTGGTATGTAGCTTTTTCTGTCTACAAACCAAAAAAATGTTATGCCATGTAAGAGAAAATGGTATTTTTTCTTATTGTTTTATTTTTGAAAATAAATAAAACTGTATTTGCTGTTTGTGAAGATTTCTTATTAAAAAATGCAGATGGGCGATATGTGATACAACTGATCCCAACCTTAAACGCTATTATACCATTTTTGTCTTTATTTGGAAATAAAAACAAATAAGATATCGTATTTCCTGTTGATGTATCTATGGTGCAAACGCACACAACCAATATATGATATAAATGAAACCACTAGATTGTATTGAGACATGTTTAGAAAGTTGCGATAGCTCGATTTTTTTCCTTAAAACTTCGGAAGTCAACTTTCTCATTTTGTTAATTTACCAGCTGCTTTATTTAAGCCTCCAAATCTGATACTAAATCAGGATTCATGAGCTGCAAGTAGATACGGAAATTAATTTTGTTCAGATTTCCAAAGGATTTTGTCAGAGTCTAACATCATCTGAATGAAGTACATCATCCACAGCTTCACAGTGCCGTCATCTTCATAGAAGTGTCTATAAACTTAGCAAATATGTTCATATCACCGTTACTTCTGCACCAGAATCAATTGTTAAGTGAATCAAATAATGTTTATAGCACATCGTTATTTGTGCAAATTTCACAGTGCTTATGCGACATGTTAATAGGCATGTGTTTTATGGGATTTCTACTTAACTCAATCTGGATACTTTTCTTTTGACTCTTCAGAATGACAAGTGTCGCTTGTTGTCTTTGGTCTACAGATGAGCATCCAGCATGTTTAAGTAATAAGCATGTGGGCTTTTTAGTTAATCTGAGAGATTTAATTAACTTTTCTGTAAATGGTGTGTGTAGCACTTTACAGTCATTAGAGTCATGCATTTCATGTTTGTTGCAGATGTGTCATGTTTGTTGCAGATGTGTCATGTTTGTTAAGAAGGATTTGATTACACATGTTCACTTCGGGTGTCACTGTATGTGTGAGTTAATAGGCATGAATACATGTGTGTGTATTAGCATGCCTTTGTTTTGCTAGTAAGACAATTATTATAGACTTATTTGTATGTGCGTTCATGTAACAGGTGTATGTACTGAGAGAACTATGTACACATGGACGTGTGGACGTGTGTCATGTACACACGTCGTTGGGTTGCATCTGCTTCTCGGTACAATTACTGATCTATCATGTTCGATTCTGAATCACAGTTACTGACCACTGCGTTTGGTAAATGTCGCTTTCGAGGAATTTTTTGGCCTACTGATCTTTTGTTTACTTCATACAAAAATGTTTACTTCATACAAAAATGAACATTCTATTGGATAAATCCACTAACTCAGGGGGGGGGACTAATATTGGGGTATATTGAAACGGTTAGCTTCCAAAATGACTGCCAAATTTTATCGACTACCTTTGTCTGTTTTTCATAGCTATGGCAGCGAAAATGTATCCATTGTGAAAATATTAATTCGTCTATTTTTGCCTATTACTAAAAACAAATATTATTTTGCAAATATTAATTTGTTGTCTGACTTTTGCGGATTATTCTGCAAATAAATATTAATTTTTTTCCACAAATATTAATTTGTTGTCTAACTTTTGCAGATTATTCTGCAAATAAATATTAATTTGTTGCCACCTGGGAGGTTTATTGAGATCTATATTTTGTTTTGGAAGAAACAAATCTTAAAATAAAAGTGTTTATTAAAAATTGAAAATAAGACGGCGTTTTTCGTATTTATCCAATGTCTATAACCCATTTTTCCCAACTTTTTTTACTGACGATTTTTATCTTTTTTCAGTGTACAATTACCTATCAAGTCGCTAGAGAATTCCGTTTTTTTTTCGTAATTGTTTCCAAATATTTTAGATTTTAGGAGGGGGATTAGTTTCCATTATAAATTTAACGTAAACTTTTTGACAATTTCAATTTTTAAAAATTCTGTTTCTGTGTACGATTATTACCTATGATGTCCCTAGAGAATTCCAAGTTTTGGGGAATTTTTTTTCATATATTTTAGATTTTAGGAGGGGGTATCAGTTTCCTATATAGATTTAACGTAAACTGAACTCCCACTTTTTGACCATCACCATATTTTCTTTTTTTCTGTGTACAATTAGCGAGCATGTAGCATGAAAAGCCACTTGTGAAATATGGCAGTTAAAAATAAAATGACACCAAAACTTTATGAAGTACTTACTTAGTATTGAAAAGTATTAT
Source organism: Sepiola atlantica (assembly GCA_963556195.1). NCBI lineage: Eukaryota > Metazoa > Mollusca > Cephalopoda > Sepiida > Sepiolidae > Sepiola > Sepiola atlantica. The sequence goes on along the minus strand of OY744549.1, from coordinate 19,588,001 downwards.
CATACAGTACACCGACAATTACGGAAAACGAGCAATTATTTTCATTTTTATTTAAGAAAATAAAGGCGCTAGTGATTAAAAGATACATGTGAAATATGGCAATTCAAAATAAAATGTCAACAAAACATGTAACCAATTTAAAGAATATATATTGTTTTATTTTTCAATTTTTTACAAGGTCCACACACACAAAAAAATGTTGGCAATATGTTACAATAGCCAACAGAACAAAAAAGGGGTAGAAAAAACAAAACAAATAGGCAACAAATAAATGTTAGCAAAGGCAAGATAAAACTGATCCCTCCTCTTAAAATCTACGTGAAAAATTCCCCAAAACCCGGAATTCTCAACTCCCGTTCCGTTATGCTACATCTCAATTAGTTAAAAGTGCAATCATCAGTACATGTTATATTATCTAAGACTTGCATAAAAGCGTTCACTTCCATTTGTTTCTGGCTGAAAAAACGAGAACAATTTTCTGTTGTAGTATCAGCAATAGAAATCTAGCTAGCCCTCCTCCCACTCCCTTCCCATATCCCCTCTTCCGGTTTCGGGCTCACCGTCAGCAGTTCCGGTTTGTACACCTAAGTAAATAAACGTGTTTCACTTCAGCCTCCTTGTATTTTCGTCTAATCGACATCAATCAATGTATACGGATATCACAACATGGTGTCAGAAGTGGTTGCAAATAAGTTATAGACATCTACAGTTATCGTAGAAAAGTCGAACAACAACAGAGAAAAAAAATAGAGAAGATAAACAAAAAAAAAAAGAAACGGGTCAGCAGTCTACACGTGGAGACGGTAAAAGAGGAACTCAAAACAAGTAAGTCACGGTGTAAAGTGAATCTACAAAGTCACGGACATAATACCAAAAAGAAAGAAAAAAAAGCAAGCAAACAGAGAAATGCTGTCGAAAAACGCCAGAACAAGACCCTGTGAAGGTAGGCGATTCGCTATTCATATCCATATTGTTATTTTTCTAAACCAACAACAACAACAACAACAACAAAATAATTTATATACAAATACCGTACGCTAATAACTCAAGTTACACAAGAAAAATTAAAAAAAAATAAAAAATAAAAAAATAATAATAATACGTATTCTTTTTCATTTCTTCTACGTGTACTAATTCACTTTATCAACAATGGCCTGTCAATTACCTCCCCCGTCTATGGATTGGCAGAGTGCCAATTTACCAAAAGATTTCGACAGATTCGCTCGACAGGTTATGTTGCACTTTAACGGACCTCTCAAAGATGCAAGTGAAGACGTAAAAGTGAATTATCTGTTGCTATGGTCGGGAATAGAAGGCCAAAAGTTGAGTGACACATTTGAATTTGAGGCAGGTGAAGCGTGCAATGTAGAACACTACATCAAGAAATTTCGCGCATATATAGAGCCGAGGTCAAACTTCCGCGTCGCGAGATACCAGCTCCTACAGTGCCGGCAACAACCTGATGAAGCAGCCCACGGATTCTTGAAGAGACTAAGGCAAATAATAAAACAGTGCGAGTACGATCTCCCCGTCGAGAAAACCCTTCTGGTCGACCTTTTTATTTTTGGACTGAACATAAAGTCCACACAAAAGGCATTACTCAAAGAAGGAAAGAATCTCAGCATCGCAGAAGCGCTACATGCTGTAGAGACAGAGGAGGCAACACTGAAGCAGGTGGAGGCAATACAAAACACACATAGAGAACCAAAGATCCCCGAGGAAAGAACAGAAGATGCCCACGCAATAAAGACGGGGAAGGAGCACTATAATAAATGTTACTTCTGTGGAAAAGGCCATTACAGGGGTGAATGCCCAGCAAAAGGAAAAACCTGTGGGAAGTGCCGGAGGACAGGGCATTTTGCAGTTGTTTGCCGCACCAGAGACACAAAAGACTCCATTAATAAGCACGATAGACCTCCAAGATCGGCAAAACCCCCAAGATATAGAAACGCTCACAACATAACAGCACACAGCGACGAAGAAAACGACGACTTGCCAAAAGAGGCATATTTCCATACCATATCAGCAAAATCGCATACTCCAACAGATGCTAGAGAGGCATATGCGGAATTAAGAATAGGGAACAACAGATGCCAAATAAAAATAAATGCAAAGGTGGACACAGGCGCTATGAGCAACCTTATCCCTTGGGAATACTTCAAAAAACTCAAGCATGTACACCTTCAAGACACTCCTATCCGACTATTAGCCTTTGGAGGTGTTCAAATCGACCAAGTGGGCGTATGTCACCTAGGAGTCAGATATGGTGACAAGTTCACAAGTACCAACTTCCATGTAGTAAGAAGTGATGGACCCGCGCTACTTGGCCTCCAGACATCTAGGAAACTAGGACTAGTGACCCTCAATTTTACAATAGGGACCAATATACCAAAACAAGACCACACCACTTTACCCGCGGCAGTACAATCAAAACCAGAAGGAGATACGAAAGAAAGAGAACGGATACTCAAGGAATTTGCTGACATATTCGAAGGCATTGGCTGCTTGCCAGGGGAGTACAGCATCAAGATTGACCCGTCAGTACCCCCAGGAATACACCCACCCCGTCGGGTACCAATAGCCTTGAAAGAGAAATTCAAAGCAGAGTTAGACTCCCTTGTAGCTCAAGATATAATAACCCCTGTAACAAAACCGACAGCCTGGGTCAACTCTTTTGTATGCGTCACAAAAGCCAATGGATCTGTCAGACTATGCCTGGACCCTAAGGACTTAAACAGGGCAGTGTTGCGGCCACACTTTGTTACACCAACATTTGAGGAAATCATCTCCAGACTTCATGGAGCAAAATGGTTCTCAATAGTGGATGTGAAATCAGGCTACTGGAACATGAAGCTGGACAAAAAAATCAAGAGAACTTACAACATCCATCACTCCTGAGGGACGCTATATGTTTAAGCGCTTCCCAATGGGGGTCAAGAGTGCGCAAGACGAATTTCAGCGAGCCATGTTTGAGACCTTTGGGGACATAAAAAATGTCCTCTCAATATCGGACGACACCGTTATCGTTGGATTTGAGGAGGATGGCAGCGATCATGACATAGCACTCAACAAACTCCTAGAAAGAGCTCGGTCTAAGAACTGCAAATTCAACCCGGATAAATTAGTGGTCCGCACGCAAGAAATCTCTTTTTTTGGCCACATTATATCAAGGGATGGAATAAAACCAGACCCAAAGAAGACAGAGGCGATCGTCCAAATGAAACCACCAAAAGACGAAAAACAATTAGCAAGCTTTCTTGGGCTAGCAAATTATTTAAACAAATTCTCGCCACAACTGGCAATGCTGACCAAGCCACTCCGAGATCTTCTGTCAACAAAAACTCAATTCATCTGGACTGAACAGGAACAGATGGCTTTTAACAGCATAAAAGACGAAGTAGGGAAAGCAATTGTGCTTAAATATTTTGATCCAAAAGCGCCAATAAATATACAGGTTGATGCAGCATCAGCTGGACTGGGTGCAGCCCTCATCCAAAATGGAATGCCGGTCGCTCTAGCAAGCAAAACCCTGTCGGGGCCTGAGACAAGGTACTCGAACATAGAACGCGAAATGCTAGCAGTGGTTTTTGGGCTGGAAAAGTTCCATCACTATGTATGGGGCCAAGCAGTGACAATAATAACTGATCACAAACCGCTAGAATCAATAGCCCTAAAGAATCTTGCTAATGCACCACCAAGGTTAGCGAGAATGTTACTTAAAATCCAAGGCTATGATTTCACAGTTAAATACAATCCAGGAAAATCCATTCCCATAGCCGACTGCATGTCCAGGGTGTCACCAATCCCAGGGGAACCAATCAGGGATGTAGACATCAACATACATCTACTTAACGCACACCTGAACGCATCCCCAACTCGCTTGCTAGATATCAAGGCAGAAACACCCAAAGACCCAGTATTAAAACAGCTCACCAGCACAGTTATGTCTGGATGGCCAGAAAATCGATCCTGCTGCCACTCTCACGTACAAGCTTTTTGGAATTATAGGGACGAAATTGGCCTCCAAGATGGAGTACTCCTTAAAGGCAACACAATCATCATACCTCGCTCACTTCAACCAGACATCCTACAACAACTACATTCATCCCACCAAGGAATAGAGAAAACCCGCTTACTGGCCCGAACAGCAGTGTTCTGGGTCGGTATCAACAAAGACATAGAGGAACTAATTAGAGACTGCTCCACATGTCAGAAGTACCAACCCAGTCTCCCATCAGAAACACTACTCCAGCACGAGACCCCTTCTTACCCATGGCAGTATGTCAGTACCGACATCTTTACCATGGAAGATAAGGAATTTTTACTGGTGGGGGACCATTACAGCCGCAGCCCTTTCATACGGCGTCTCCACTCGACGACATCAGCTGCAGTAATCCGACAAATGAAGCTCCTGTTCGAAGAACGAGGTGTCCCAGAGGCAGTATTCAGTGACAATGGGCCCCAGTTATCCAGTGCAGAGTTTGAAGATTTTGCCAAATCGTACAACTTTAGGCACACTACCTCGTCACCACTCCACCCCCAGTCAAACGGGTTCGCAGAAAGGACGGTGGGCGTCTGTAAAAAGTTGTTGTTGAAAGCACGAGAAACGAACACAGACACCCACCTAGCAATGATGGCGTACAGGGCCACACCGCTATCAGCTCAAATCAAATGCCCAGCAGAACTACTGAATGGAAGACCAATGAGGACCCCACTAGTGTCGAAACAACAACTAGGGGATGAACAAACAAAGCTAGAGTTGGAGAAGAGCAAAGAAGAAACAAAAAAGTGGTATGACCGAAAGAATAGCCATCAACACACACAGTTACATACCGGCCAACAGGTTCATGTTCAGGACAAAAGAACCAGACTCTGGGAACCTGGAAAAATTGTGCAGATCGCAGCAGAGCCAAGGTCATATGTAGTAAAATTCGCCAACGGTGGAATCCATCGCAGAAACCGGCAGTTATAAAGGCCAACAAAGGGAAAGGCGGACAACACGAAATGCCAGCACCAACGGAAAACTTGTTGTGGCACACACCGAGTCCCTTACCCTCACAGCACTATCCCAGCACAGGGACAACTGCCAGCCAGTGGTCAACCATCAACCATCTCAAGCACACATCCACCAGTTCCATCAACACCTGCCAAACTACGTAGGTCGAACAGGACGAGCAAACCCACCCAGCGGCTCGACCTGTAACAGAACAAAATGAACTATCTCCCCCACTGTGGTGTTTGGTAATAAACAACAGTCAATTGTGGTGGTTGTAAACATATCTTTATTTAACAAGGGTTATAACAACATGTGTGTATCAACGGTCGTAATCTCTCTATATATGTCCCTAGCTATGTCGCTGCTGCTGCTGCTTCCTGCTCTCCTACCGATCACGTTGGTACGTGATCTTCGACACTACATCTTCCCTCTTTTTTTTATAAATTTATGTCACTATAAAGTCTTCTTGCCACACTGGGGTGGATCTTACTCTAGGTGTTCTGATTGAACCACTAGGGGCAGTTAGGGCCGGTGTTAGGGGTTCTTGAGCAGTTTCCTTAGGGTCTGGACTGGAGATGGGAGGTGTATCGATTGGGTTGAGGTGTGTGTCTTCGATATCTGTTGTAGAAGTAGGGGGCCAGTGGGTTGTATCAGGGGGAGAGTAAACTGCTTTAGGGACGTCGGTGTAGTCAGGACTATACTGCATGTCGCCGGGTACCTTTTTTACATGGGCAGCGTTTCTCATTCTCACTTGGCCTTGGGGTTGTTGTATTAGAACAGCATTTCCCTTCTTTTCCACAACTTGATAGGGCTGAGACTCGAACCGAGCGTCCAGCTTGTTTGTTCTGTGTAAATTTTTACACAATACTGTGTCCCCTCTCTGGATCTGTTGGTCTCTGGCTCCTCTTCTCTGGTCAGCAGCTATGTTGCGTTTTAGTTTGTGTAGAGCATCCTTATTATGTACGTCACTAAAATCAGTGGACGCTCCTACAATATTTGGCAGCTTACCTCGGAGTTCGCGGTTCATTAGTAACTTCGCTGGGGATACTCCGGTTACTGTGTGAGGGGTGGTTCGGTATTGGAACAGAAAATTCCTTAGTTCAGTCCTCCAGTCTTTCCCTTCGACTTTGGCGATCTTAATTGCCTTTAGGATTGTTCTGTTGAACCGTTCCACTTCGCCGTTGGACTGTGGCCAATGCGGGATCCCTCTCACCTGGGTGATGCCGTGAGTATTCATATACTCATTGAATTCTCTTGATGAGAATGGCTGTCCGTTGTCACTCCTCAGATAGTTGGGATATCCATGATGATTGAACATCATTTCTAGTGCACCCGTTACATTTTTGGCATTTGCTATTTTCATATGCGCAACTTCTGGCCATCTTGAGTAGTAGTCGACAACAGCCAGCAGGTAGTTCCCTTCGGAGACACTCAGTAGGTCAACAGCTACATAGGTCCAGGGTTGGTCAGGCAGCGGTGTACTCTCTAGTTCTTCTGGAGGGGCATTTTTCCAACCACTTGACATGGGTAACACGCTTTTACTCGCTTTTCTGCCATTCTATCCATCTCTGGCCACCAAACTTTGGACCGTAGGCGATTTTTGGTTCGCACAATCCCTTGGTGTCCTTCATGAGCCAGTACAACTACCCGCCCCTGAAGTGCCTCAGGGATTATGATCCTGCGTCCTCGGATGACCATCTGTCCTGCTATCCAGAGTTCATCTTTGATTGCATGAATGCAGTACCTTTGAAATGGGTCCAGTCATTTTCGGATATAGCTTGCCGAAGTTTGGAGATCGTAGCATCATCCTTTGAAGCTTTTTCCACTTCACAGGGAGTCAGTGCCTGAGGTACAGTATCTTTGATGATACTGTAGATGTAGTCCATTGTTTCCTTTTCCTCAGTTTTGTCTGAGTTTTCAACGGGCTGTCGACTCAGCAGGTCCGCCTTATTGGTTCGGCCAGGAATGTGGATGACTTTGTAGGTGAACTGTTGTAGAAACAACAGCCCTCTCTCCACTCTTGCTGAAGGGGGCTTCGAGGAAGGTGATAGTACCTTTACCAGCGCTTTGTGATCAGTCAGGATCTGAAAGTCACATCCAATGAGGTACATACTGAACTTTTTGCATGCCCAGAATACTCCCAGTGCTTCTCTTTCAAATTGAGAATATCGGGACTCTGTTGGTGTGAGCTTCCTACTGGCATAGTATACTGGTTTCCAATATCCGTTTAGCTGCTGTTGTTCAATGATTGCACCCACGCCAACGGGAGAAGCATCAGTTGTGATTCTAGTTGGCAACTCAACACTGTAGTATGCCATGACTGGCGCTTCAATTAACCCTTTCTTTAGTTTGTTAAAGGAATATTGTTCCTCTTCTTCCCATTTCCAATCAGAATCTAGTCTTGTAAGATCCCAAAGTGGTGCAGTTACACTAGCAAAATGGGGCACAAACTTAGCACAGAATTGGGCCAGTCCCAAGAAACTCCTCATCTGTGATGCATCTTTTGGTGGAGGAGCATCAACTACAGCCTTCACCTTTTCGTCCGAGACCTTCAAGCCGTCTTGTGTCAGAATGTGGCCCATGTATCTTATATATGTCATTTTAATCTGGCACTTCTTTCCATTGACGGTCAGTCCTTGTTCGGCTAGGTGTTGGAAAACTTTGGCGAGTCTAGTGTCGTGCTCACTTTCTGTTTTCCCGACTACAATGATGTCATCTGACATGTTGTATGCTCCTGGGCAGCCAGCTATAACCTGACTTATGATTTGCTGAAATTTTTCTGAGGCCATGTTTACCCCAAACATAAGTCTTTTATACCGGTATAGCCCATCAGGTGCAGCAAATGTTGTGATTTCTCTGGAGTCTGGATGCAACTCTATTTGATGGTAGGCCATATTCAAATCTACTTTTGAGAAATATTTGCCTCCAGCCATTTCTTGTATAGTTTCCTCAATCGTGGGCACTGGATGACGTTCTCGAACGATAGCTTCGTTTGCTCTACGCATGTCGATACATATCCTCACATCGCCTTTTCCATTGTCCTCGGGCCTTTTTTCCACTATCACTAAAGGATTCACCCATTGAGAAGGTTCCCTGACCCTCTCAATTACATCCAGATCAACCAGTTCTTGCAATTTGTTTAGGACACATTGCCGCCGCTTGAATGGTATCCGACGTACTGGCTGAGTGACAGGTATAATTTCTGGATTTATTTTGAATTTTAATTGGTAGTTTTTCAGTTTTCCCAATCCACTGAAAACCTTTGGAAATTCTTTTAGTATTCTTGTCCATATATCCAGCAGTTCAAGATGTTGGCGTTAACACCCACACTTAAAAGTCCTAGTCTTTTACTAGTTCTACCACTTAAAAGTGACGCTTGGGCCTGTGGTATGACAAAAAATGGAACTGTTATGTAGCGATTTGTGCTAGGAACTTCAACCTTCAATATGCACTTTCCTAGAAGGGGAAGTGGTTTTTCACTAGCATAGGGGTATAGTTTAGTAGAATCTGGCTGGAGCTTAATTTTGGGTCCTTCTTTTTCTATTTTCTTGAAGTCCTCTACAGATAATGTATTATGCTGTGCTCCTGAGTCTATCACTAAAGGGATGGTGGTGTTTCTGACTTTGAGGTTTATTACATTTTCACTCATTGATATTTTGAATAAATTAAACCCATTAGCGCCACCAGTTTTGTTATCTTCCCTTTCCCCTACACTCTGTTGAATTCCTTTGTTATGATAATGCTTTCGTCCACCACGACTGTATTTTGGGGCTCTGTCATGTTCGTTTCTATTCTGCGTTTTTGTTTGTTTGTTTTTGTAGAAACAACAGACTTCAAAATGTCCCTTTTTCCCACAGATTCCACACTTGTGATGCTTGCTTCTAACACAATCTCTTGCAAAATGTCCACACTTATAACATGCAGATGACACATTGTGGCTTGGTTTAGGTTTTTGTCTGTCGCTTAATCTATTTATATCAGACGTACAAGTAGATCCTAAAATTAGGGCCTCTTTGTGGTGGTACGTCCCAATAATTTGGATGAGACGATCCAACGTCAAGTTGCTTTCACCATATAATTTGGCTTTTAGTTCCGCGTCCTTTATGTGAAGAAGGATCTTGTCTCTGACGAATTCGTTCGGTTCTGGAGTGAAACCGCACACCTTCGCCAAACTCTTTAAGCGAGTGATATAATTATTCACGGTTTCTCCCGTGTTTGGTTCAGACTCCCAAAATCTTGAACGCGCTTTAGGGATATTTTCCTTTAGAGCGAAAGTTTTGTCAAACAGTTCTATAGCTGTTCGGAATACATCGACTCTTTCTTTATTAGCCTCGTGTCCGGCTTTTTGTTCGTCCGTGAAATTCGTCCAAATTTCACGCAGACCCTCGCCTCCTGTTAACAAAAGGATAGCTCTTTTTTGCTCAGAATTTATGACACCTAAAGCTAGTATGAAAATTTCCAGATCGGTTTTCCAATTTACCCATCTTTTATGTAAAGACTCTGGATCTCCGATCGTATCTAACGCACGTGGAGGGCTTAGCCCCCCCAATGTGACGAATTTTGCCATATTGTTGTTTAAAAGGACAATAAGATGTGAATGACAAAAGGATTGTTATTTAAAGACAATAAATGTGATAAAAAACGAATTACTTATCTCTCGTTTTTTTTCTGTACTTTTCCTTTGGAAGAAAAAAAAGTATATTTTTCTTTCTCTCTTGTAGCACGTGTGACCTCTTTTTTCGTGTTTTTTTTTTTCGTAGAAAAGTTCGTTGTTTGCACTTTTTTTTTGTAGATGTCCTTCTTTGCTTTTTTTTTTTTTTGTGTAGAATTTCATCTCATCGTCGTCGCCAGTTTGTGGTGTTTGGTAATAAACAACAGTCAATTGTGGTGGTTGTAAACATATCTTTATTTAACAAGGGTTATAACAACATGTGTGTATCAACGGTCGTAATCTCTCTATATATGTCCCTAGCTATGTCGCTGCTGCTGCTGCTTCCTGCTCTCGTACCGATCACGTTGGTACGTGATCTTCGACACTACACCCACCCCGCAACCTCTCCAGCCCATCACAGCCCAACGTACTTCTCCTTTAATACAGAAGGGGATGTTGTAGTATCAGCAATAAAAATCTAGCTAGCCCTCCTCCCACTCCCTTCCCATATCCCCTCTTCCGGTTTCGGGCTCACCGTCAGCAGTTCCGGTTTGTACACCTAAGTAAATAAACGTGTTTCACTTCAGCCTCCTTGTATTTTCGTCTAATCGACATCAATCAATGATATCACATCTTCTCCCATGGATTAAATCAAAGTACCATTCTTAGTTTTCTGAGTTTGATTTCCAAATCGAAAAAGATGAAGGTCGGATGACTGAAACGACATAAATCCCCCCCACGTATAGGTGTTGGTTACGCTTAACACCAAGACTCTTAAAATTCCAGTCTCGTGTCTGGCGTGTTCAGTCTTACTTCTTATGGAAATGGCCATCTTTAGCCTGTGTTGAGCCACCTAACCAGTTTAGGGGTAGATTATTTTGCCAGTCAGCCTTGTAAACCCTTCCTTTCCTATTGGGATCTTGAGAGTTTACTTCTTAGCTAGCTTGTTTGGAGTCCGGGGATTGAATGTTGGTAGTAGGCGCTTTTTCATGCTTGGATTGTCATGAAGTTATTTTACCCTTTCTGTTATTATGTTTTCTACAAATTAACGCAACAAACTATTTCCTATAGTAACATCAAATGTCTCAGGTCAATCTTTCCTTTCTCTTGGTCAAATCTCATCACACCTTTGATGTTTGTGACATTAATCTGGATGTTTCTATTGATAGCAACGATCGATATGTGGATGGTTACCCACTTAGATTCTTTCCTGCATTTGCAGGGTCTTGTTTTTTCTTCGCTAGGATCTCCTTATTTTACGTTCTCCAGTCTCGCATCTCATGGGTGTTCTTTTATCTGTCTGAGATTGACTTTGTTGCACTCCACTCCCTATTTGTTATTTTTCTACTATTCCCTTTCAGACAATGTCTTCTATGTTGTTGATGCTATATTCAACAGTATTGAAAATGCATTGCAACTTTATGCGTTAAGCTCTATCTTGTCGACTTTGGTGACTCCAATGCTCATCATTCTGACTGGATTCCTCACTCTAACCGCACAGATCTAGCTGGTGAAATTTGTTTTAACATTTCTCTGTCTCATGACGTGTCCAAAATGATCACCTTCCCCACACGTTTTCCTGATAATGATGTTCATAAACCATCCTTACTTTATCTTTTTCTCACTTCTGTTCTTGACTCAGGTTCTATTTTTTCTTTTCCTCTATTGAGTTCTTCTGATCATCTGTAGATGTTGAGGTCGATTTTTCGGTGAAGTCTTCTGCTGACGTTTAAATACAGAACAGCCGATTAGGATGAATTTCGTAGTTTCCTGTGACGTTCCATAGTCCTGTCTTTCGTATGTCTCCTAATGATGCTCCTACATATGCAGCCAATCTAAAAGCTGAGTTCGATTGTGGATTGGGGTACGAAATTGCGTGTTTCGTTTAATCTTAAGACAAATCTTGTGTCTTTCAATCGTAGGCGTGCCCTTTTTCTCCCTGAGATTCTCATGGATTACTCTGCTCGTGAGGAGAAATCGAATCTAACACTTGTTGGTCTTTCTTTCTCATCAAATCTTTTTACGAGTTCATAAATTATATCGGTTGTTCTTTCTGCTTCTCGCAAAGTCGGTTCTTTTATTGCCTCAAACACTTTCTTACACCTATTTTCTATCTCTACAAATCAACTATCAGACTATGTTTGGAGTTATGTTGTCATATTTGGGCTGGTGAATCTCTTCCATTCGAGGGTTCTTCATAAGGTACATAAACATATCTGTAATATAATTGGCCTCCACCCTTTCTTCTTCACTGCACTTCATCTCTCACAGACGTGACCTTGCTAATCCCAGTCTTTTCTATAAATACTATCATGGCATACGTTCTTAAGAATTGTCCGATCTATTCCCTGCTTCCTTTGTTCCAGCTCGTTTGACTCGTTGGTCTAGTGGTCTCCATAATTCGCTGTTTTGACACCTATTGTAATACAGCTTCCAATTTCAGTAGCTTCTTTCCAAAAACTGCAGCTTGTGGAACTCTCTTCCTGCTAACTGTTTTCCTTCTACTTACATCCTTTGTCTTTAAAAGACTAAGGCAAGTAGGCTTTTCCCGTCTTTGCGATAATCATCTTTCGTTCTTTATAGCGATTTCCATAAAAAAACCCACATGTGACCACTATTTCATGTAAGTAGGTGTTTTTAAATTCTTATATAACGGGGAAACAAGGTTTGGTGAATTAGCAGAGTTGTGCTGGATCGCTTGAGGAATGGTATCCAACGTGTGTCCCTATTTATTCGCCTGCCAAAGTTTGACATAAGGGATATTTTTAATGTGGAAAAATTCAAGTCCTTAAAGCAGCCCCTCTTGATTGTGAAAATAAAATTGCCTCAGTCTAGAAGGATTTCTCCTTCACTCACCGAGAACGGAAATGATGAAGTGCAGCATCAGAACTGATATCACACTTTGATCCTAGCCACAAGTTTAAGGTAAGAATGTGTAGCAGTTGCATTACAGATCTATTTCTTTTGTATGTACATGCAATCTCTTGCGCTATGCTTAGTTATAGTTCAGTTAACGTAAACAGGTTTGGCCAGACATGCATATGAATAAACTGGTAATCAACGCATTATGAGCAGGCACACTTGTAGCTTGTTGATTTCCAACCAGCTCGATTGGCGGTAAGAGACAAAAATCAGTTTCCAAACGAAATGTCGTAAAGACGTAAGACAATATTCTCGTTCCTTACTAGAAAGTTTCAAGACAAGATGGCACTCCAAAATACAACATTCTGTTGTTAGCTGAAGCATGCCTGTCAAACAACTTTTTTATATTCCTATGTTCCATTTGAATAAAGTTGATTTATACTTTACTGGTATTTTATTTGGAAAATTGTGACCTTTTTCTTATTCAATTCAAATCAGATACATACAGACACGACCGCCTTAACAAACTCACTATGTTTATCTCGACATTATTTATTTTTTTAAATGTGTCTTTAAGACGCGGGTCTTTTTCACTATGGAAGGCTGGACGGGGTGCACGCCTGTATACCCCCCCCCCCCAATCACAATGACTGTGCCTATTATTAACTGAAATGAAACAGCAATAGCGTAAAGTGCATAAACAACTTTTTGGGGAAATCTTATGAAAAAAAATTTTTATTTACGAAATTGGTTATCTTGAAGCCGTTTGCTCCGAAACAGGATGCTATTTTTTATCGATTAGTTTTTGTTGCATAGTCGTCCCGGAATGGGCCGTGGCAGTTCTCGCTTAAACAACTGGTCACGATCCCAAAATGAGATTTGTTACCTTACACGCCACCAAGCGGGCGTTCGTTACATTCTCAATGAAGTTATCGCCACGAAACCAATAGTCCCTTAAACGCTTCTCGAAACACGAAAACAACAGGAAAAGTCTAGAAGCGTTCTCAAACCCTTTTTTTTACACATTTCTTTAAGGCATTTTTAAGCCTTTAAACTGACAGCTCTTTTAAACATTTTACATTAAACATTGTTCTCTTTTAAACATGGCACCGTCCACACACCTCTTCTTTCTGTTTTAACTCTTTCAGGTTATCACATTAGGACCCGAAAATATTCAATACAAAAAGTTACCTTACAGTTTCTTTCGTCGTCCACTGGTTGTAATCGCTATCGGTTCCATCGGTTTCGTTGTGTCTCTGGCCGTGATTGATGCTGGTGGTCTTTGTTCTTTGGGCAAATCTCATTTTCGACAGGAGACAAAACGCGGAGACAATTTTTCTTCAAAGAGAAATGCGATTCTTTTATTAGAATTATTGGTTGTGGAGGGATTTCATCCATTCGTTTCTGCCATGCGTCTCATTCATACCTCTTGTGGGGTGCGACGATGCACGGGGATCTCTTCTCATTCGAGATCCAGCCCATACGACGAGCGTCTACATCTTGGTGTTAACGCTTTCACTTCCAAAACGAACTCCTTCAAAAACTCTCGTTTTTTATAAAAACAAATGACATAATCAACACTTCCTCGGGTCGGCCAATCAGATACGACATTCACAATCGTACCACATCTGACCTTTTCTGACCCGAGATTCCCTGTGTCTCCGCCGAATTTGTAACTTTGTTATGGTATGAGAAAACATGATTGACTCATAACAGTCCCCTTCAGTGCATGTCAGCCCGACCCGCACTCATTGCCTCATTTTACCCCAGCCATAATTCACACTAGCTAACTTAATCGTATCTAAAGGTATCGGGCCCATAATATAACAATTTGTTTTTTGTGTAACAAGTTGAATTAGTCAAAAGACGACCGTTTTCTGCTTGATTGAGTGTTAGAGAAGAACAAGATTCGATAACTGTAACTTGAGTTAGTTTACCTTCTATTGGTGCTTCTTCGAAGTTAGATAAGTGTTCTTAACAAATGTAAGACAAATTATCGACTGATGCATTTTTGGGGAACCGTCAATCGACATGTGCAAACGTATTCACCTTCCGGAAGATATAATCAGCGAAAGTAATAATTACTTTAGAGTCACAATTTTTTAAACATAAAAAATAATTACTTTAGAGTCACAATTTTTTAAACATAAAAATAATTACTTTAAAGTCACAATTTTTTAAACATAAAAATAATTACTTTAAAGTCACAATTTTTTAAACATAAAAAATAATTACTTTAGAGTCACAATTTTTTAAACATAAAAAATAATTACTTTAAAGTCACAATTTTTTAAACATAAAAAATAATTACTTTAGAGCCACAATTTATTAAACATAAAAATAATTACTTTAAAGTCCCAATTATTTAAACATAAAAAATAATTACTTTAGAGTCACAATTTTTTAAACATAAAAAATAATTACTTTAAAGTCACAATTTTTTAAACATAAAAAATAATTACTTTAGAGCCACAATTTTTTAAACATAAAAAATAATTACTTTAGAGTCAAGTCACAATTTTTTAAACATAAAAAATAATTACTTTAGAGTCAAAAGTTTTAAACATAAAAAATAAATTGCTGAATTTTTCTCATGTCAAGTGATCTTGTAGCAGTCATTTATTAGATCTACTTTGTAATGCATATCAGTTTCCCTGTGAGTTGGTTTGGCCAATCAGCTTGCAGGGCGCATTGATATCATTAGTTCCCTAAGGGACTACTTGAGCTTCCTTAAGATATTTAAGATGATGATTAGACGGTACCCTGGCACTAGCCAAAAAGGATCGCCTCAGCCTCTTTCCTACCTCCTTGTCCACTGGACGCTCACGGAGCCTACTATCTTCGCCTGAAGATATTTGAACTAAGAATTTATTTGCTTCTTTATTCGGACATGTTTCTTCCATCTATACTAAATGGTATATGTAACCTTTGATCTGAATGAACCCCTTTCGTTATTTCGTTAATTCATTTCGTGTGTTGAACAATAAGATTGGGGATAACATATCCTCTATTCTTACAATGGTGACCCTAAACACACGAAACTGAATAATATAATAAAAAGACCTTTGAAAATTTATTTCAGCAACGAAACGGATCGTCAAACAATACAGATCTGCGATCAAAAGAAAAAGCACAGACCACATTCTAAGAAAAAAGCAAGACACGAAACTAAAAACTGACGAAAATTACTTTCAGCCCGTTTAACTTAAAACAATTTATGTGACTAAACGAAATGAGCTTCAGCCAGTAACGAAATCTTTTCTAAGTAAAACAAAATGAATTTATTAAAAAAGCAAGAAAAGCATTTTGATCAACTGTAGAAGATATAAAACCCCTTTTTTTATTTTAAAGAAAATGAAAAATCATTTTCACTGAAACATTTTCTCTTACCGAAGAAATTTATCAAAATTCTGTTTCACTGAAACAATATTCATACAAACAAAACATTTTCTCTTACCGAAGAAATTTATCAAAATTCTGTTTCACTGAAACAATATTCATACAAACAAAACATTTTCTCTTACCGAAGAAATTTATCAAAATTCTGTTTCACTGAAACAATATTCATACAAACAAAACATTTTCTCTTACCGAAGATATAAAAAAGATGCTTTTTCCACTGAGTGATAGTTGCATTAAAAAAATACGAGCAATATTTTCTCTTACCAGAAAAATGTTAAGAAAAAATTTTTTCAGGGAAAAATATCCCAAAATATAAATGAAAACACATCAAAAAGTAAGAAAAAAGCATTTTAATTTTAAAACTATTTTTGACTCGATTCAGTTAATTCATTTAACGAAGACGGTTTGTCATTTAACGAAGACTGTCATTTAACGAAGACTGTTTGTCATTCAACGAAGACAGTTTGTCATTTAAGGAAGACGATTTGTCATTTAACGAAGACAGTTTGTCATTTAACGAAGACTGTCATTTAACGAAGAGGGTTTGTTATTTTATGAAGACTGTTTGTCATTTAACGTAGACAGTGTGTCATTTAACGAAGACTGTTTGTCATTTAACGAAGACTGTTTGTCATTTAACGAAGACGGTTTGTCATTTAACGAAAACTGTTAGCCATTTTACGAAGACTGTTTGCCATTTAACGAAGACTGTTTGTCATTTAACGAAGACGGTTTGTCATTTAACGAAGACAGTTTGTCATTTAACGAAGACTGTTTGTCATTTAACGAAGACGGTTTGTCATTTAACGAAGACTGTTTGTCATTTAACGAAGACTGTTTGTCATTTAACGAAGACGGTTTGTCATTTAACGAAGACAGTTTGTCATTTAACGAATACTGTTTGTCATTTAACGAAGACGGTTTGTCATTTAACGAAGACTGTTTGTCATTTAACGAAGACGGTTTGTCATTTAACGAAGACAGTTTGTCATTTAACGAAGACTGTTTGTCATTTAACGATGACTGTCATTTAACGAAGACGGTTTTTCATTTAACGAAGACTGTTTGTCATTTAACGAGGACGGTTTTTTATTTAAGGAGAACTGTTTGTCATTTAACGTAGACGGTGTGTCATTTAACGAAGACTGTCATTTAACGAAGACTGTTTGTCATTCAACGAAGACTGTTTGTCATTTAACGAAGACAGTTTGTCATTTAAGGAAGACGATTTGTCATTTAACGAAGACAGTTTGTCATTTAACGAAGACTGTCATTTAACGAAGAGGGTTTGTTATTTTACGAAGACTGTTTGTCATTTAACGTAGACAGTGTGTCATTTAACGAAGACTGTTTGTCATTTAACGAAGACTGTTTGTCATTTAACGAAGACGGTTTGTCATTTAACGAAAACTGTTAGCCATTTTACGAAGACTGTTTGTCATTTAACGAAGACGGTTTGTCATTTAACGAAGACTGTTTGTCATTTAACGAAGACGGTTTGTCATTTAACGAAGACTGTTTGTCATTTAACGAAGACTGTTTGTCATTTAACGAAGACGGTTTGTCATTTAACGAAGACAGTTTGTCATTTAACGAATACTGTTTGTCATTTAACGAAGACGGTTTGTCATTTAACGAAGACTGTTTGTCATTTAACGAAGACTGTTTGTCATTTAACGAAGACAGTTTGTCATTTAATGAAGACTGTTTGTCATTTAACGATGACTGTCATTTAACGAAGACGGTTTTTCATTTAACGAAGACTGTTTGTCATTTAACGAGGACGGTTTTTTATTTAAGGAGAACTGTTTGTAATTTAATGGAGACTGTTTGTCAGTTAACGAAGACGGTTTGTCATTTAACGAAGACGGTTTATCATTTAACGAAGACGGTTTATCATTTAACGAAGACGGTTTTTCATTTAACGAAGACGGTTTGTCTTTTAACGAAGACGGTTTGTCTTTTAACGAAGACTGTTTGTCATTTAATGAAGACTATCATTTAACGAAGACGGTTTGTCTTTTAACGAAGACGGTTTGTCATTTAACGAAGACTGTTTGTCATTTAATGAAGACTATCATTTAACGAAGACGGTTTGTCATTTAACAAAGACTATCATTTAACGAAGACGGTTTGTCATTTAACGAAGACGGTTTATCATTTAACGAAGACTGTTTATCATTTAACGAAGACTGTTTGTCATTTAACGAAGACGGTTTTTCATTTAACGAAGACGGTTTGTCTTTTAACGAAGACGGTTTGTCTTTTAACGAAGACTGTTTGTCATTTAATGAAGACTATCATTTAACGAAGACGGTTTGTCATTTAACAAAGACTATCATTTAACGAAGACGGTTTGTCATTTAACGAAGACGGTTTATCATTTAACGAAGACTGTTTATCATTTAACGAAGACTGTTTGTCATTTAACGAAGACGGTTTGTCATTTAACGAAGACGGTTTATCATTTAACGAAGACGGTTTATCATTTAACGAAGACGGTTTGTCATTTAACGAAGACTGTTTGTCATTTAACGAAGACGGTTTGTCATTTAACGACGACAGTTTGTCATTTAACGGAGACTATCATTTAACGAAGACGGTTTGTCATTTAACAAAGACTATCATTTAACGAAGACGGTTTGTCATTTAACGAAGACGGTTTATCATTTAACGAAGACTGTTTATCATTAAACGAAGACTGTTTGTCATTTAACGAAGACGGTTTGTCATTTAACGAAGACGGTTAATCATTTAACGAAGACGGTTTATCATTTAACGAAGACGGTTTGTCATTTAACGAAGACTGTTTGACATTTAACGAAGACTTTGCCATTTAACGAAGACTGTTTGTCATTTAACGAAGACTGTTTGTCATTTAACGAAGACTGATTGCCATTTAACGAAGACTGTTTGTCATTTAACGAAGACTGTTTGACATTAAACGAAGACTGTTTGTCATTTAACGAAGACGGTTTGTCATTTAACGAATACTATTTGACATTAAACGAAGACTGTTTGTCAGCAGACAATTCTTCAACAAAAAAACTAACACTTCTATTTAATTGACTAAACAAAATATATATTATTTTATTTTTCCCCCGTTTACAAAAAAACAAAAGAAAACATCTCTTTACAAATAATTTTTCTTCTTTCTATTACATAAAAAACAAAACAAAACAAAACTACAATCATTCACGCATATGTTTCCCTTTTTATATATTCAGTCTCATGGACGGTGGCACTTTTTGACTTGCCCCCCTCACACTTTACGGTCATCAATAATTAAGTTGATATGCCTGTATTTAATTTCATCTATTAATTGATTGTTGGTCTTATATTGTCATCATTACAATATAAGACCAACAATCAATTTTATCTAAAATTTGGCAAAAACCAAGCGAAATGGGTGAGGTTTTGTTAAAGGTCCATATTCTATAGGTATATTTACGGACTTTCATTTTCTTCTCCAAAAAATCGATACAGTATCTTTTGAGCAAAGTCCAATGAACGCAATTTGAAGTGAAGAACAGAGAAACAATGCAAGTCTTCCAATTCCAATACATACATTTATACTTTTATACTTTTTACTTTTGTACTTTTATATGCACCTTGTCAGTTAATACTTTCAACTTTATGTATTCTCTATATTTGATAAACCAATTGATTCTTGAATTTTGTTGTTTTTACTAAAAGCGACTTGCTGATATGTTTCAAATGAGCCATCAAGCAGTGTCAGAAAATCATTTTATGTCTAGATTAAGTCCAAAAAGGTGTATTTGGCCCAAAATGACCAAATATGGTAATTTGAGCCCAGGCCCCTAAAATTGAAATTTCTGTTTGTTCTTTTTTCACCAGAAGTGACTTGCTAATATGCTTCCAACAAGACCTCAACCACTATCAGATCATTTCATGTCTAAATTATGTCAAGAAAGGTATTTTTTGTCCAAAATGCCCTAATATGGTAGTTTGGGCTAAAGCGCCAAAAAATTGATTTTTTTTAATGTTTCTGCATCTATCACCAAGAGTATTCCATTCCGCTTCTTACGAGCCATCAACGAGACGATCATGTTCAACTAAAATATGCACCAAACAGTGATTTTTCCCCAAATAAGGTAATTTGAGCCCAGACGCCAAAAAAATTGAAATATTTTGAATTTTTATTTTTCTATCACCAAGAGAATTCCATTCCGCTTCTAACGGGCTCTCAGTCACTATCGGACAATCATTTTTAGTCAAGATATTGAATTTATTCCCATATTTGGCATTCTGGGCGCAATGTGAGCCGCCTCCTCCCACTTTTTAGGGGAGCCCCCTCACTTTTATAACTGTCCCGCCGGCGCTTACTCTGCTGAATGGTGCTATAATGTCAAAACCATCTAACAAGACCCACCTTTTCATTGTGAACTACTTTTTGTATTCTTTTTCATTTCTATCATTAAGGAAAATATTTCCTAATGTAAGCACTTCTCACTTTCAACTGACACACACACACACACACACACACACTGCCAACTATTGTTTTGTTCTTAAATGTGTCATTCAAAAATTCGTATTTAAAACATAGATTGGAGAAAAATTGTTTTTGCATACAGTGTTTAAATCAGCATTGTGTATGAGTTCTTTAAAAATGCTAACGTATATATATTGTTACAAATTGACAATATATATGTTTTACATGATAGATACATTTCGATATCAATGTTTTATTTATAAAAGAGGGAGAACTCACACAAAAATAATCATGATGTTGTGGACACATTTAATTGTGATAATTTCTACAATATTCTCTGTTTTCGACTAAGTCGTATTAGTTCGTGTATATGTATATAGAGTATATGTTTATATGTGCAATGACAGTCTGTATTGAATTTAATATGTCTAAGAAGAGCACATGTAGATTCTAACAGTATGCTACGATGAGGTGTTTGCTTGTGCTATATTAATTAATAAATATTAATTTCGGAACACATATAACCGAAATCCTATTAAACGGACGATTCAATTAAAACGTTAATATATGAGTGACAACTAGAGAATTGATCTCATTTAAACATAATTATCAGATAGACCAATTAGTAAAAGCAATTCATGTTAGAAAATAGAGAAAAGGTAACTGCCATATCTTGTCTTTGGAGATTTTTGTAGCGAATGAGAATTAGAAAGTGGGCTATAGAGTGGTGGTTAGGGGTAGAGTATGCTGATGTACAGTACCGTGGTTGTGACTGTATTAGTGTTGTTATATACGTATCGATGTGATTTTTAATATATTGCTGTGTTTCTGGATGTATTGTTCATGATTGTCGGTGTATTGTTGTTATGTATGTATCGATGTGATTTTTAATATATTGCTGTGTTTCTGGATGTATTGTTCATGATTGTCGGTGTATTGTTGTTATGTATGTATCGATGTGATTTTTAATATATTGCTGTGTTTCTGGATGTATTGTTCATGATTGTCGGTGTATTGTTGTTATGTATGTATCGATGTGATTTTTAATATATTGCTGTGTTTCTGGATGTATTGTTCATGATTGTCGGTGTATTGTTGTTATGTATGTATCGATGTGATTTTTAATATATTGCTGTGTTTCTGGATGTATTGTTCATGATTGTCGGTGTATTGTTGTTATGTATGTATCGATGTGATTTTTAATATATTGCTGTGTTTCTGGATGTATTGTTCATGATTGTCGGTGTATTGTTGTTATGTATGTATCGATGTGATTTTTAATATATTGCTGTGTTTCTGGATGTATTGTTCATGATTGTCGGTGTATTGTTGTTATGTATGTATCGATGTGATTTTTAATATATTGCTGTGTTTCAGGATGTATTGTTCATGATTGTCGGTGTATTGTTGTAATGTACGTATCGATGTGATTTTTAATATATTGCTGTGTTTCTGGATGTATTGTTCATGATTGTCGGTGTATTGTTGTTATGTATGTATCGATGTGATTTTTAATATATTGCTGTGTTTCTGGATGTATTGTTCATGATTGTCGGTGTATTGTTGTTATGTATGTATCGATGTGATTTTTAATATATTGCTGTGTTTCTGGATGTATTGTTCATGATTGTCGGTGTATTGTTGTTATGTATGTATCGATGTGATTTTTAATATATTGCTGTGTTTCAGGATGTATTGTTCATGATTGTCGGTGTATTGTTGTAATGTACGTATCGATGTGATTTTTAATATATTGCTGTGTTTCTGGATGTATTGTTCATGATTGTCGGTGTATTGTTGTTATGTATGTATCGATGTGATTTTTAATATATTGCTGTGTTTCTGGATGTATTGTTCATGATTGTCGGTGTATTGTTGTTATGTATGTATCGATGTGATTTTTAATATATTGCTGTGTTTCTGGATGTATTGTTCATGATTGTCGGTGTATTGTTGTTATGTATGATGTGTAAACGACCTTTTATCATCGGCGACGATCTGCAAGTTTGATTTCCTGGGATTTTGTCAATTTAATAAAAATAGTTATTCCTCATGTTTTCTGACTTTTTTCAATTTACTTCAGTATGTGTTGTGTTATTCTTTACCAAATAATACTTCAGTATGTGTTGTGTTATTCTTTACCAAATAATACTTCAGTATGTGTTGTGTCATTCTTTACCAAATAATACTTCAGTGTGTTGTGTTATTCTTTACCAAATAATACTTCAGTATGTGTTGTATTATTCTTTACCAAATAATACTTCAGTGTGTGTTGTTATTCTTTACCAAATAATACTTCAGTATGTGTTGTGTCATTCTTTACCAAATAATACTTCAGTGTGTTGTGTTATTCTTTACCAAATAATACTTCAGTATGTGTTGTGTCATTCTTTACCAAATAATACTTCAGTATGTGTTGTGTTATTCTTTACCAAATAATACTTCAGTATGTGTTGTGTTATTCTTTACCAAATAATACTTCAGTATGTGTTGTGTTATTCTTTACCAAATAATACTTCAGTATGTGTTGTGTCATTAATTACCAAATAATACTCCAGTGTGTTGTGTTATTCTTTACCAAATAATACTTCAGTATGTGTTGTGTCATTCTTTACCAAATAATACTTCAGTATGTGTTGTGTCATTCTTTACCAAATAATACTTCAGTATGTGTTGTGTTATTCTTTACCAAATAATACTTCAGTATGTGTTGTATTATTCTTTACCAAATAATACTTCAGTGTGTGTTGTTATTCTTTACCAAATAATACTTCAGTATGTGTTGTGTCATTCTTTACCAAATAATACTTCAGTGTGTTGTGTTATTCTTTACCAAATAATACTTCAGTATGTGTTGTGTCATTCTTTACCAAATAATACTTCAGTGTGTTGTGTTATTCTTTACCAAATAATACTTCAGTATGTGTTGTGTTATTCTTTACCAAATAATACTTCAGTATGTGTTGTGTTATTCTTTACCAAATAATACTTCAGTATGTGTTGTGTTATTCTTTACCAAATAATACTTCAGTATGTGTTGTGTTATTCTTTACCAAATAATACTTCAGTATGTGTTGTGTCATTCTTTACCAAATAATACTTCAGTGTGTTGTGTTATTCTTTACCAAATAATACTTCAGTATGTGTTGTGTCATTCTTTACCAAATAATACTTCAGTATGTGTTGTGTTATTCTTTACCAAATAATACTTCAGTATGTGTTGTATTATTCTTTACCAAATAATACTTCAGTGTGTGTTGTTATTCTTTACCAAATAATACTTCAGTATGTGTTGTGTCATTCTTTACCAAATAATACTTCAGTGTGTTGTGTTATTCTTTACCAAATAATACTTCAGTATGTGTTGTGTCATTCTTTACCAAATAATACTTCAGTATGTGTTGTGTTATTCTTTACCAAATAATACTTCAGTGTGTTGTGTTATTCTTTACCAAATAATACTTCAGTATGTGTTGTGTTATTCTTTACCAAATAATACTTCAGTGTGTTGTGTTATTCTTTACCAAATAATACTTCAGTATGTGTTGTGTCATTCTTTACCAAATAATACTTCAGTATGTGTTGTGTCATTCTTTACCAAATAATACTTCAGTATGTGTTGTGTTATTCTTTACCAAATAATACTTCAGTATGTGTTGTATTATTCTTTACCAAATAATACTTCAGTGTGTTGTGTTATTCTTTACCAAATAATACTTCAGTATGTGTTGTGTTATTCTTTACCAAATAATACTTCAGTATGTGTTGTGTTATTCTTTACCAAATAATACTTCAGTATGTGTTGTGTTATTCTTTACCAAATAATACTTCAGTATGTGTTGTGTCATTCTTTACCAAATAATACTTCAGTGTGTTGTGTTATTCTTTACCAAATAATACTTCAGTATGTGTTGTGTCATTCTTTACCAAATAATACTTCAGTGTGTTGTGTTATTCTTTACCAAATAATACTTCAGTATGTGTTGTGTTATTCTTTACCAAATAATACTTCAGTATGTGTTGTTATTCTTTACCAACTAATACTTCAGTATGTGTTGTGTTATTCTTTACCAAATAATACTTCAGTATGTGTTGTGTTATTCTTTACCAAATAATACTTCAGTGTGTTGTGTTATTCTTTACCAAATAATACTTCAGTATGTGTTGTGTCATTCTTTACCAAATAATACTTCAGTATGTGTTGTGTCATTCTTTACCAAATAATACTTCAGTATGTGTTGTGTCATTCTTTACCAAATAATACTTCAGTATGTGTTGTATTATTCTTTACCAAATAATACTTCAGTGTGTTGTGTTATTCTTTACCAAATAATACTTCAGTATGTGTTGTGTTATTCTTTACCAAATAATACTTCAGTATGTGTTGTGTTATTCTTTACCAAATAATACTTCAGTATGTGTTGTGTTATTCTTTACCAAATAATACTTCAGTATGTGTTGTGTCATTCTTTACCAAATAATACTTCAGTGTGTTGTGTTATTCTTTACCAAATAATACTTCAGTATGTGTTGTGTCATTCTTTACCAAATAATACTTCAGTGTGTTGTGTTATTCTTTACCAAATAATACTTCAGTATGTGTTGTGTTATTCTTTACCAAATAATACTTCAGTATGTGTTGTGTTATTCTTTACCAAATAATACTTCAGTATGTGTTGTGTTATTCTTTACCAAATAATACTGAAGTATGTGTTGTGTTATTCTTTACCAAATAATACTTCAGTGTGTGTTGTTATTCTTTACCAAATAATACTTCAGTATGTGTTGTGTCATTCTTTACCAAATAATACTTCAGTATGTGTTGTGTCATTCTTTACCAAATAATACTTCAGTATGTGTTGTGTTATTCTTTACCAAATAATACTTCAGTATGTGTTGTGTTATTCTTTACCAAATAATACTTCAGTATGTGTTGTGTTATTCTTTACCAAAT
This sequence comes from Sepiola atlantica, assembly GCA_963556195.1. Lineage (NCBI taxonomy): Eukaryota > Metazoa > Mollusca > Cephalopoda > Sepiida > Sepiolidae > Sepiola > Sepiola atlantica. The sequence goes on along the minus strand of OY744549.1, from coordinate 19,562,683 downwards.
AATACTGAAGTATGTGTTGTGTTATTCTTTACCAAATAATACTTCAGTATGTGTTGTGTCATTCTTTACCAAATAATACTTCAGTATGTGTTGTGTTATTCTTTACCAAATAATACTTCAGTATGTGTTGTTATTCTTTACCAAATAATACTTCAGTGTGTGTTGTGTCATTCTTTACCAAATAATACTTCAGTATGTGTTGTGTTATTCTTTACCAAATAATACTTCAGTATGTGTTGTGTTATTCTTTACCAAATAATACTTCAGTATGTGTTGTTATTCTTTACCAAATAATACTTCAGTATGTGTTGTATTATTCTTTACCAAATAATACTTCAGTGTGTGTTGTTATTCTTTACCAAATAATACTTCAGTGTGTGTTGTGTCATTCTTTACCAAATAATACTTCAGTATGTGTTGTGTTATTCTTTACCAAATAATACTTCAGTATGTGTTGTGTTATTCTTTACCAAATAATACTTCAGTATGTGTTGTGTTATTCTTTACCAAATAATACTGAAGTATGTGTTGTGTTATTCTTTACCAAATAATACTGAAGTATGTGTTGTGTCATTCTTTACCAAATAATACTTCAGTATGTGTTGTGTTATTCTTTACTAAATAATACTGAAGTATGTGTTGTTATTCTTTACCAAATAATACTTCAGTGTGTGTTGTGTCATTCTTTACCAAATAATACTTCAGTATGTGTTGTGTTATTCTTTACCAAATAATACTTCAGTATGTGTTGTGTTATTCTTTACCAAATAATACTTCAGTATGTGTTGTTATTCTTTACCAAATAATACTTCAGTATGTGTTGTATTATTCTTTACCAAATAATACTTCAGTGTGTGTTGTTATTCTTTACCAAATAATACTTCAGTATGTGTTGTGTCATTCTTTACCAAATAATACATCAGTATGTGTTGTGTTATTCTTTACCAAATAATACTTCAGTATGTGTTGTGTTATTCTTTACCAAATAATACTTCAGTATGTGTTGTGTTATTCTTTACCAAATAATACTTCAGTATGTGTTGTGTTATTCTTTACCAAATAATACTTCAGTATGTGTTGTGTTATTCTTTACCAAATAATACATCAGTATGTGTTGTGTTATTCTTTACCAAATAATACTTCAGTATGTGTTGTGTTATTTTTTACCAAATAATACTTCAGTATGTGTTGTTATTCTTTACCAAATAATACTTCAGTGTGTGTTGTGTCATTCTTTACCAAATAATACTTCAGTATGTGTTGTGTTATTCTTTACCAAATAATACTGAAGTATGTGTTGTGTTATTCTTTACCAAATAATACTTCAGTATGTGTTGTTATTCTTTACCAAATAATACTTCAGTATGTGTTGTATTATTCTTTACCAAATAATACTTCAGTGTGTGTTGTTATTCTTTACCAAATAATACTTCAGTATGTGTTGTGTCATTCTTTACCAAATAATACATCAGTATGTGTTGTGTTATTCTTTACCAAATAATACTTCAGTATGTGTTGTGTTATTCTTTACCAAATAATACTTCAGTATGTGTTGTGTTATTCTTTACCAAATAATACTTCAGTATGTGTTGTGTTATTCTTTACCAAATAATACTTCAGTATGTGTTGTGTTATTCTTTACCAAATAATACTTCAGTATGTGTTGTGTTATTCTTTACCAAATAATACTTCAGTATGTGTTGTGTTATTCTTTACCAAATAATACTTCAGTATGTGTTGTGTTATTCTTTACCAAATAATACTTCAGTATGCTCTCAGAAATAAAGGCGTCACTAATTGAATTTTACATGAGATACATAGATATCATAGTGTGCCATCAGGATTTTCCTTTACCTTTCAAAAGTTCTTAAAGCAGTGAAGAACATTAAATTTTCTCTTGCCAATTGATTCTTTAATTATGTCATAGTTCATGTTTATTGTGGTCTTTATTTTGTCTTAGCGGATCCCAGGACAATAATTCGTCTTGTCTGGTGGAGCATCCAGACGAGGAAAAAGGTGCATCATTTTTTGTTGTATAAGCGATTTTATGTCCGTGTCAAGTGGATCTGATTTGGGCATCGAATACGATGTTATTTAGAATATTTGGGCAGGGATTACTCATAGGAAGAGTTCGGGAGAAGAAGACACTCGCGGATAGTTTCTAGTAGGCATTCATATTCTGTCTTTAGAAAAATGTTCTCATCTTTTTGTTTTTGCTGGGCGTGGGCATTCGACCGGAGGCCAGACATTCACCCGCTATTTCAGAGCCTCCAACCGAGAGATATTTTAAAGTTACAATTGTGTGTGTCTCGCATGCACTTCATTCACCAGGCCTATTTTTGCACTTCATTCACCAGGCCTATTTTTGCACTTCATTCACCGGGCCTATTTTTGCACTTCATTCACCGGGCCTATTTTTGCACTTCATTCACCAGGCCTATTTTTGCACTTCATTTACCGGGTAGCTTTTGCAATTATTTTTCATGAGTTGCTCCTATAATTACTGGAATGATAGAGATCTTTCTAAGGTTCTAGATTCTTTACATGTCATACATAAGACTTTGGTATTTCGTTTCTTCTCCTTCTCAGCTCTGTTTAAGCCATCATCGTAAGGGACACTTCAACTAGGTTTGCTACTTTCCCTCTAGTCATGGCACGTTTAATAGCCCCATCTTCTAGGTATATAGCTGTAGGAATTGCATATATTATTTCAAAGTTTTTTTTTCTGTCATGTATTCCCAGGACGTGCTGCTACACATGATATTCAACTTTTTACAGATCATACAGTAGAGATACTTACACATTCTACACTATGTCGCATTGTATAGTATTCGTCCTTCAGCAGAACCTTACAACTGGATGACTCACACTCTCCACTTCTGTGTGGCAGAACCTGCACTTGCAAATTAGACTACTCATCCTTTTAAAAGCATTGGTATCACGCCTTGGTCTGGGGAAGCAATTATCATTCTCTCCTTATCATAGAGCGATGCGCTTTTTAGCCGGTCTACACAGTCTTCCTTTTCTATATATTCCTGCCCAGTGTCCAGTGTGGATCCGTATGTGAAATTGTAACTCAGTTGTTATTGAAAATGCCGAGTCACACATTCAGAAACAGTGAATTAAGTGAATCACTAAGGAATCATTTTTTGCTTTAGATATCATGTACTCATTTAAAACAGAGCCACACTGATTTCCAAGAGATGAATGCTTTTATTACTGCGAGTGTAGATATGCCTAAAATCAACTTTTATAGGTGACACATAATCTCTCTGACACCCAATTGTTGTCTTGTAGAACGTTATATTGGGGAGTCTTTCCGAACTAGACAATTGACGAGTTCCGCTACTTTATCATTACCCACCGGTTAAAATATCTAAAAATTAGCCATTGCTCAGCTGTTTCAAAATTCAATGTCTTTTCACGATTGTGATATTATCGATGAAAGAGAAATCATTCTCTACTTATCTTTTTAGTTTATTTTCATTTTAAAACATAACTTGAAAATGAGAATGAAGATAAAATTATCCATGATACTTTGAGGAAAGTTGGGTTATGGCTTTGCGATATGATTGGTGCTAATTTCACGTTATTAAGACGTCAGCTAAGTATTTTGGTTTTCCTAAAAAAGGAGAGAAAATTAGACACTAAGATTTTATATATTTTGTTAAATAAACTGTAAAAACTTACCTATGGTATGCACGTTACACTTTTGCACCTTTTGGTTTGATAATTACGCTTTTCAGTCACAATGTAACTGACAGGTACGTAAGTCTTCCAGTAAAGTTTTCCAGACCAACATCCTTTTCTCGTTTTGGCAAATTATTATACGAACGCCGATTTCTTTATATATAGATATTCATGCTTTCAGTGTACACAATTTCTTATTTTCCACTCATAGTGCATACGTGGTGTTTATTTAGTTAATTCTTATGTACACAATTTGTTATTTCCCAACTGCATTTTGTATATATTGCGTTTTATTTATTTTATTTAATTCATAGAGTGGTATTTGTTCTGGTGAATGAAATGTAAAAATCAATGATTGCAACTAAATTAGATGAAATAAGAATTGTTATTCTTTGTCCACTCTCATGTTTAGCATCGTGTTTAATACGCTAATAAATATATATATTCAACGTACGCTACATTGACACGGTCGTATAGAGTACAGACCTGTTTGTCGAACTGAATACTACACGACTCTCAGAACACATCAACTGAACATATATAAATTATGTTAGAAATTCTTGATTGGGTTTTGGTAAAAGAGTTAGCGATTACAGCAATCGGAAATCCACGTTCATCATTAAGAAAGTTAATGAGTTCTCCCCTGAAATCTATATTAAGGCAGCCAAACTTACGAAACTCAATTTTGACATGAGTCCCCAACAATTCAGAAAACTCGAAATTGATTGCGAATTACTCAGAAAAATATTTTTACTTTTTCATACCAACGCCCATTTATAAAATTATGTTGACAAATCAGTCCAGAACGCAGCAATATACATTTCTTAAAATAGTTTAATGTTTTTTAAAATAGTTTAATGTTTTTTAAATAGTTTAATGTTTTTTTAATAGTTTAATGTTTTTTAAATAGTTTAATGTTTTTTAAATAGTTTAATGTTTTTTAAATAGTTTAATGTTTTTTAAATAGCTTAATGTTTTTTTAAATAGCTATTAAATGTCTATTACAGCTTATCGAGGGGTTCGGCATGAATCATGGCCATCCCTACTACAGGCCAGGTAATCGTGCAACTGGGGTCTTTTACTGGGGGGGGGGGGGGCATGTGAATTTTCTTAAATATTCGATATAGAAGTTGCAAACAAAGGTAAAATTCCTATGTGAGATTAGTTTGATGTTTTTATGTGTTTTACATACCAAATAATAAGAACCACAATTAGCTAATTGATAAATTTTACAATTATTGACAAATCTCTATAAATGAAGAGACAGGTAATTTTGAATAAACAAAGGCAAATGTATATTTCAATGAAGAATTTTTATTTCAATGTTGGATTTTTTTTAGAGAATTTGTACTTATGTCAAAAGATCATTACTTGTATATTGTGGTTAAAAAGAAAAAAGAATCCGCACCAGTTGATGATATCAAGCAGAGAAACAGTTTGTTTAAATGTGATATGTGGTTTGTTAACCAAAAATTTAAACTGTCCTACTTTTGATTGTTTTCAACACAACATTTTGGCTATAGTCTTCATTTGACATCATAAAATAATCCAAAAATAAAGTTCAAACTAAAATTTCAGCATCCAAATCTCTAGTGTGGTCTCGTAGTCGATTAATCTAAGCAAACAGATTCACTGAAATGGAAGATGAAATGAGATAATACAATGTCCATAGATTAAATAGAAGGTTTAGTTAAAAATCTATAGGTGATCCTATAAAATGGACAGGGTTCACAGCAATGAGTTACGATAACCAGAATGTTGTGGCAAAACAAGGAGGACACTACTTACAAAAATTTCTAAGGAAAGTTCTTCACCTCAAAATCTGAAACTTCTTATTTTAATGTCTCACTAACGACTTGTTATCATCAAGAATCTACCCCAAAGAGTGTTCTTTCTTTTTGCGGTATAGAAAAGTGGAAAAGCACTCCCCGGATCCCCATGCTCCACCATAAAAGAAAAACTCAAAAACTGGAAAAATCATTTTATTCTTCAAAGAATTTGTAAACAATGGTATTGCAGAAATAGTGAGTCCTGCGTTTCTAATGATCAATTACCTTTTCTAACTGATTATAAAACACAAACAACAAACTCCTGTATTTAAAAAGAAAGTGAGTTTACCTTTTACAATGAATTAGAAAAAAGCTTTGACATATATATTGGCACCATATCACAGAATCAACGAGTCCTTTGTTTCTAATGATCAATTATTTTTCACTGATCATAAAGCAAAACAACAAACATTTTTACTGATGAAAATTTAGAAATAAAAGCTTCAAAATTCATATTTATACTATACTGCAAAATAAACAAACATATTAATTCAATAAGAAAACTATTTTGACTTCAACATGTATTTTACACCAGGCTCTTGCAGAAATAATTAGTTCCTTTGTTCTTACAGATCAATAATTATTTATAAATGATCAGACTGCTAAAATTTCAAGATAATTTAAAAACATTTAGTGCTGGTTCTTTACTTGACTTGGGAGACTGAAACAAACAATAATTCTTGAAAAATATATTTGATAATATAATTCCATGCACTCTCTTTGTATGGAAATGATACATTTTAGACACCAACATGAAAATTTTTGTTAAAGAATTTCTACAAACATTTGATTTGACAGCATTGCACATTATGAAACAGAAAAACACCCACTGTGGAACTTTTAAATCACCACGATTTATTTCTTTCAAAAAACTTCCATACTCATGATAATAAAAAGCAGTATCATTGAATATTTCCTCCTCTGTAAGACAAGTTTTTCGTGTGATATATCCTGCTATATAAAAAAGCGACATTTTAATATCTTTGGGGATACCAGTTTCTAGATCTGGCAAGTGATCAACTGTTTGGCACGCCAATTCATCCAACAGATATCCGCATTTTGAGCAAGTATGGCCTGGATCATGGCGATACTCTAATATCAACTTTCAACCGAAGAAGTAATTTTGTTTTATGAATATAAAATTTCTGAATAACATTTTGTATGGTAATAAAATAAGTACCAGTAGAACCTTGTCTCAATTTACAAAATTCAGTTTCAAGATAGTAGGTTGTAAATTCTCCAAGAATGACAAAATTGAACCCAGTGTCAAATAAATGTCTGCAAACATCAATTAAACCATTACATGTATTCTCAATAGCCGTAGTGTCTCTTGTTAAGGATTTTATTCTCTTTCCTTGCTTTCCCCTCATTTGTTTTGCCATACTTCCAAAATTTGCAAGAAATATCAAATTTCCATCATTTCGATCTGATAATACTCTTTTCAGTGGTTCATTTGTCTTGACATTTCCATAAATATCTTTTACACTCACTATTTTCCAAAATTTCAAAACTTCTTCAATGAAAGTAACAGTTTCTTTTGTATCATCATCCTGTAATAATGGACGAGTTTTCATTGCAGTTACAGTCTGATCACAAAACACTTTCAAACAGTGGGAAATTTTTTGTCTCTCATCTGGTTTTGGAAGAACCGCTACTTCTGTTAGTTTTGATAACTTAACAAATTGATTTTTTTCATGCGCAAAAAGTTGTTTCACTATTTCCCATTTTGCTGTCATTTCTTTACCATCAGAATAAAACAGCAATTCTGAACAAGCCTCAGTTATCCAGTTATTGCGAATACTTTTAAATATATGTACATAATCGAAAAGCAAGTATATCCCATTTTTAGTAACCCAAGGCTTATTTTCAACAGTATCACATTTCTTGAATAAAGCTTGATTAGTCCAATTATTGTCACAAATAACTGCAATTACATGACCTTTCGAATGATCGACTAAATCAACAACATTTCTAACATTTTGAAACAAAAATTCCGAATTTAGTTTGGCAACTGTGATCATCTTAATTAAAAACTTTGGTCCACCATGTAAACATTTGATCATAATACCGGATACAGTTTTTGCTAATGCCTCTTCAGAATCTTTGGCACTACAAATATGTTTCCCCCTTGGTATTGTAAACTCACTTTAACATAAACTTCATCAACTAGGATGATACATTTTTCTGTTTATCTGACAGTTTGCTAAACACGTCACCAAAAAAATTTCCGACTTGTATTTCCGACTTGTAAACTTTTTTGCCAACTATTCGTGGTGACATAACTTCTATATATTGTCTAAAAACCTGTTTCTCTTATTAAATTTTCAAGTTACTAAGGTAACGAATTGCTTCCTTAATTTGAGACCAATGTTGAAACTTAGTTATTCTGTTTTTCAACAGGGAAGAAATGTGTGTGAGTATACTTGCATGGTAACATTCAAACGTTAAGTTTTCAAAGATTTTAATCAAAAACTTCGGAATACTTCCAGTAAAAAAATGACAAGACTGGATGAACTGTTGATTGTTAGATTTGTAGCAGGTAACTGCTGGTATAAAATCATGATGGTCAATATTAGCACACAAATTGGTAAAATTATCAATTCTATCTTTATCTAAAAAATGTGCAAACTCCTCATTTTGTACACTTCGCACAGAAGTGGAACTTTTTTTTGTTGTCCTTGGTTTTGATAAAGGACTTGGTATCACACTTGATGGCAAATTATTAAATATTGATGGAGGATCTTTGGGTCGCGCTTTTCCCATAACAAATACAGTTTCATAACCAGGTGGAAAATGCCTTTCACAAACAACAGTGTCTGAGTGGTTAAGAGTGTTAGCTCTTGGTATTACCTTTAACCATCTTTCTCTCTCATCTTGATCTTTGGGGAGACGAAACACTCGGACCTTATTTTGCTCATTATAATTGCCTTGACAGGCTGTCACACAACACTTTTTACCATTTTGAGAAATATTTAACAAATTATTTTAAACTTAAAAAAAAAGTAAAAGTTATGTGTCGTCAATGAACAAGGCTGTTTACATATAAATAAAACGTTTAAAACATGTGTAATATATTTCCTAAGAATATAGAAAAGATTTGAAATTAATAATGTAAGATTAATTGACAAATTCTCAAAGACAAATTGACAAATTCTCTTTTTTTTAATATAAAAAAGGAAAAGTTATGTGTCGTCAATGAACAGAGCTGTTTACATGTAAATAAAACAAAATTAAATTCTGACTTTGAACAGTATACTCACGAACTTATAATCCAAATGTGAATAATGATAAAATAACAGAACCTCAGCTGAAATAAATTTGATGAGTTAAAATTTATTTTGGGAATTAAATTTTCTTGGAGCAGTGAAAACGAAGTGCTACCAGTTAAAAGTTTATCTGGTGACTGACTGCTGACTGGCCCCCAGTTAAATAGTCAGTCGTGCATTTAGCTGGCCTGTTATGGGTATGGCCATGGCATGAATACATCAAATTCCATAATTTCTCATATGTCACAGGATTAAAATAAACTGATACACCATGTTATTCACCTGCGGATACATCTCTAAACTGAACGTATACATGTTGCAAGTATGATCGTGTGCATCATTAACCGAGGAATTCAAAGGACTATTTTAAACAATCATACTAGCCTAAACCAAGTTACTGAAATTATTCGAGTAGAACGTACGTCATGGTGGGCCATTTGAATCAGCATGATGTGATCAGGTCATAGTGACATAGACACTGTTCAGATTTCCACATATCCAAGAGAGAAGAGTACTATGTAAAAAAATATGGGTTTAACTGTTTAACTGCGATAACAGAATTGTTGAACTAAAACTCAGGGAAAAATTGAGAGTGTCTCAAGATAACAATCATCAAATGGATCATAGAGACACTCTTATTACCCACATTACATCTTAATAATAGACACAAGCTGAAACGAAATAAGAGAAATTATACATTTACAATTACATTCTTACGAAATGCGGATCCAGACGAGTTAAGAATATACATACTGAGAGCAACAGTAGACGGAAGGTCTTACTTCACAGTGGAGTCAGGATATATCTTGAATGGCCAATGAATTTATTAAAAATAGAGTCCACAAAGAACAACCTTGCACCGTCAAAAAATCGTTTGGACTGTCTGAGGTTTTACACTGATATGTCAGATTTAGTATCCTTGTAAACTCGTAGTGTGAGGAAACACCACCAAACCTGGTACGTATGATAAATGATTCAGCAGCCTTAATTCAGCAAGGAAACCTGCATGCAGATTACCCACACCGTATGGAAACGGTGTCACTTCAGGAAAATATTGAAATGAAGTAAATCTCTTGACAGGCATGTGCTATGAATAGGTAATAATAAAAGTAGCTCTCACCATTTAAATTTTTTCTAAAAATTGAATCCAATAATTTGCCAACCTTGCATCAAGTGTGGAAAACAAAAGAATAAGAAAGCAAAAAAAAAAACATATTCATACTCAAGCATGCTATAGTTGAATCATAAAATATTGATTACAGTACTCAGACTAAAATCAACAGCAAATCAGAATCTAGGTTAAGAACTTGTTCAAGTATTTCAAACTAAAATCTAAGGTCTCTATAGGAAAAGCTCTGCAGTTTTAAGAACATAATCAACAAGTACTACTTTGGCATATACGTCATTTTTCTTTTATTAAAATTAGTAAATATGAATGGCCAAGTTTGCTCGTTTTTCCCAAAATAGGTTAATTGCTAACTTTTTTACCTACAATACAAAAGAAGTTTGAAAAGACGTGTAGCTATTTTCTATATGGTTAAAACGCTAGTAATAAACATACATTAGAGGAAAAATATGTTCAGTTCTTTTGAAAAAATCTTTAAGCAGATTTACTTTTGTAACACTAATTCGCCAATAGAATTCTAATAAAGTGTATGTGACTATATATTATAATACCTTGAATATTTTGATAACAATACAAGAGCCACATAAAGTTTTATTAAGTGTTAATGCATGTCGTTTTAAATCAAAGGTTTTTGAAAATGATTATTACTGAACTTTTCTTTTTGCGCCCGAGTGCTAAAGATTCGAACACTCCCGTAACCACTGTGTGCCCGAATGTGTATTTTTTATCGCGATTTTACTGAACAGCATAGGTTTATCACAAACATATATTCGCATGCGAACTTCAACTCGAATTTATGTCAAAATACAGAGCTATGCACTTCACAAGGATAAAGTTTGTCGCTTTTTATTTTTGTTCAGTAGGTTCTAAGAGATCATGGGGACAACTCAAGGGGCTAATACTTTATCTATTAATGATTTATATTTACATCCTAAGGTTCTTTTAGGTATTTGTTATATATTATGAATTTTTTTATTACATTTTCTTGAAAATGCAGATCCAAACACTTCTGGTTTTCCAGTTTTTTGTTGCATTTTACTTCAGTGTTACATTCTAAAAAATCAAGGTGTCTCTTCCCGAGGCTAACATTTGATCTCTATATGATATACATAGATATCCGAGTGTTCTATTAAAGTTCTCTTTTACCTGTAAAACGTTTAGTAAAGAAGTGAAGAACATTAATTTTTCTCTCCCGAATTGACTAGTTAACTATGTTATAGTATATATTTCTTGTGACTTCAGCTTAGTTACTAGAGGTAACACCATTTGGATTATTTGGTCTTCGAATCTTATGTTATTTTTAATATTTGGTTGGGGTTTACTTGTAGAGGGAACTATCCGCATGCCAGGTTGTTCTGAAAAACCTCTGGACAGAAATATTTAAATACTTGAAGTCCAGTTTGCATTAAAATGATTCCTTATTCACTAAAGTGCGTCCACATATGCCTTTTAACATCATACTTTCCTGAAAATGTTAAACCACACACTTCACAAGAATAAGGTTTTTCGCTTAATGTTTAATTTTACTTCAGTCGAAGATCTCAGAAATCAAGGGGCCCCTTCGTGGGGCTAACACTTGATCTCTATATGAGATACATAGATACACGAATATTCTATTAACATTCTCCTTTATTTCTCAAGCATTGAGTTAGTAAAAAAGTTAAGAATAATTTCTTCTCTCCCCAACTGACCAGTCGAGTATGTAGTAGTATATCTTTTTTGTAGTCTGTTCGTCTTACCGGATTCCAGTATGTGTTCACATGTGTTTCGTTAACGTTGATCTCTCTGAAAATGATGAGCTGCATACTTCACAACTGAAAGTTTTTCACTTTTTTATCATTTTAATTGAGGCTAACACTTGATTTCCTTATGAGTAAAATGTATATCCGAGGGCTCTCTTTAGGATAGATGTTGTCCTTTTTAGGGCTGCTATCTGTACTTCCCTACAGTTTGGTCTTCGAGGATTGTGTCTAAGTACTTTATTAGATTTTTTTCACTAGACCAGTTGCCCCCACTACAACCGATATGATATTTAATTTTTTGAGGGATCATGTTATTTTTATTCAATCAGCTAGAATCTCATTGGATGTTTTGCTCCACTTTTCAAAGTTTGAGTAGTGGTAGCAAAACAATACACCTTCTTTTGTGCAACAGTCCATGGTAAGCCTCTTATGTTTCTTTTTTTTGTTGCTGCATTTGATGGAGATAGGGGGCCAGGACTTTTTGTCTCAAGGCCTGGTTGCTGACCCTGGTTGGCCTCTTTATTGGCTTGAGCACCATTTCCAGAGGCAGGAAGGTTTGCACCATTGCTTACATCTTCCCGCCTGGTGTATGAACGGGTTGATGGGCCCTTTTTATCCTGGGTGCCGGTCTGCCAGTATTTATTTTAGTTTTTATTCATATTTGTTATTATTCATTTCCTCATTGTCAACAGCTTCTAATTGTTTATTCGAAGCTGCCCTCTATGAGTAGAGGGGTGCCCCGTCCGCAATTCGTGAGACATGCAGTATGGCTTTAGGAGACAGCACACCATTTGTTTTGAATATTTGGTCAGGGTTTACTTCAAGTAAAAAGTATCCTCATGTCAGAGTCTCTGACAAACTCCTGTACAGAGAGACCAAAGACACCCGAGGGTGGTGTCTTGTAGGCATTCAAGTCCTCCTCAGTAGGCATTCAAGTCCTCTCCTTATTCAATAGTGTGTTCGCATGTGCCTTTTCAAATTGGATTTTTCTGAAAATTTTGAGGCACATACTCCACAAGAAAATGGTTTTTCGCTTAATGTTTAATTTTACTCGAAGTTCTCAGAAATCAAGGGGCCCCTTCCTGGGGCTAACACTTGATCTCTATATGAGATACATAGATACCCGAGTATTCTATTAAAATTCTCCTTTATTTCTCAAGCATTGAGTTAGTAAAAAAGTTAAGAATAATTTCTTCTCTCCTCAACTGACCAGTCAATATGTCATAGTATATCTTTCTTGTGGTCTGTTGGTCTTACCGGATTCCAGGACAAGAATTCATCTAGTCTGATGGAGTATCCAGCACGTGGTGTTACTTGAGGTAACATCACTAGGAGAAGATGCACTATTCCTCGTATGAGGGGATCTTATTTGTGCTGCGGATACTATGTAATTTTGAATATTTGGTCAGGGTTTACTTGTAGGGGTAAGTATCCTCATGTCAGGTTGTCCTGACAAACCCTTGTACAGAGAGACCGAAGACACTCGAGGATAGTGTCTAGTAGGTATCTTCGAATGTGGTCTTGTAAATGAGATGTTGCTGAAAAATCTAAGCCACACACATTACAAACATAAGGTTTTTTCACCAGTGTGAGTTCTCCTATGTATTTTTAATGCATACTTTTCTGAAAATGCTGATCCACATTCTTCACAAGAATAAGGTTTTTCACCAGTATGTGTCCGCATGTGTTTCTTTAATGTCGAATTCCTTGTAAATGCTGAGCCACACACTTCACAAGCATGAGGTTTTTCGCCAGTGTGGGTAAACATGTGTACTCTTAATGTGGAATTTAGTGCAAATACTGAGCCACACATTTCACAAGCATAAGGTTTTTCATCAGTGTGCGTTCGCATATGCATTTTTAATGTTGCTTTTTCTGAAAATGATGAGGCACACGCATTACAAGCATATGGTTTTTCTCCAGTGTGTGTTCGCATATGCAATTTTAAAGTAGATTTTAATGAAAATGCAGAACTACATACTTCACAAGCGTAAGGTTTTTCGCCGGTGTGTGTCCGCATGTGTCTTTCTAAATCAGATTTTGCTAAAAATGGTGAGCCGCACACTTCACAATAATGCGATCTTTCATGAGTATGTGTTCGAATGTGTCTATTTAAATTTGATTTATTTGAAAATATTGATCCACACGCTCCACAAGAAATAGTTTTTTCATCAGTGGGTTTATACATGCACCCTGATAAAAGAGTATTTCGTGAATATGCTGAGCCAGGCACCTCACGTGTATAAGGTTTTTCTATAGTGTGTGGACGCATGTGCATTTTAAAATCTGATATTTCTGAAAATGTTGAGTTAGACATTTAAAAAATTATACCAGTGAGGGTTTGAATATACGTTTGTAACTTTGATATGTGGGAAAATGTTAAGCAAGACTCTTCCTAATCATAAGGGTTTTACCAGTGTATTAACATATGCATTTTTTAAATTTTAAGCCAGACTCTTCGTAATCATAAGGGTTTTTACCAGTGTATTAACATGTGCATTTTTTAAATTTTAAGCCAGCCTCTTCATAATCATAAGAGTTTTTACCAGTGTATTAACATGTGCATTTTTTTAATTTTAAGCCAGACTCTTCATAATCATAAGGGTTTTTACCAGTGTATTAACATGTGCATTTTTTTAATTTTAAGCCAGCCTCTTCATAATCATTAGGGTTTTTACCAGTGTATTAACATGTGCATTTTTTTAATTTTAAGCCAGCCTCTTCATAATCATAAGGGTTTTTACCAGTGTATTAACATGTGCATTTTTTTAATTTTAAGCCAAACTCTTCATAATCATAAGGGTTTTTACCAGTGTATTAACATGTGCATTTTTTAAATTTTAAGCTAGCCTCTTCATAATCATTAGGGTTTTTACCAGTGTATTAACATGTGCATTTTTTAAATTTTAAGCCAGACTCTTCATAATCATAAGGGTTTTTACCAGTGTATTAACATGTGCATTTTTTAAATTTTAAGCCAGACTCTTCATAATCATAAGGGTTTTTACCAGTGTATTAACATGTGCATTTTTTAAATTTTAAGCCAGACTCTTCATAATCATAAGGGTTTTTACCAGTGTATTAACATGTGCATTTTTTAAATTTTAAGCCAGACTCTTCATAATCATAAGGGTTTTTACCAGTGTATTAACATGTGCATTTTTTAAATTTTAAGCTAGCCTCTTCATAATCATTAGGGTTTTTACCAGTGTATTAACATGTGCATTTTTTAAATTTTAAGCCAGACTCTTCATAATCATAAGGGTTTTTACCAGTGTATTAACATGTGCATTTTTTAAATTTTAAGCCAGACTCTTCATAATCATAAGGGTTTTTACCAGTGTATTAACATGTGCATTTTTTAAATTTTAAGCCAGACTCTTCATAATCATAAGGGTTTTTACCAGTGTATTAACATGTGCATTTTTTAAATTTTAAGCCAGACTCTTCATAATCATAAGGGTTTTTACCAGTGTATTAACATGTGCATTTTTTAAATTTTAAGCTAGCCTCTTCATAATCATTAGGGTTTTTACCAGTGTATTAACATGTGCATTTTTTAAATTTTAAGCCAGACTCTTCATAATCATAAGGGTTTTTACCAGTGTATTAACATGTGCATTTTTTAAATTTTAAGCCAGACTCTTCATAATCATAAGGGTTTTTACCAGTGTATTAACATGTGCATTTTTTAAATTTTAAGCCAGACTCTTCATAATCATAAGGGTTTTTACCAGTGTATTAACATGTGCATTTTTTAAATTTTAAGCCAGACTCTTCATAATCATAAGGGTTTTTACCAGTGTATTAACATGTGCATTTTTTAAATTTTAAGCTAGCCTCTTCATAATCATTAGGGTTTTTACCAGTGTATTAACATGTGCATTTTTTAAATTTTAAGCCAGACTCTTCATAATCATAAGGGTTTTTACCAGTGTATTAACATGTGCATTTTTTAAATTTTAAGCCAGACTCTTCATAATCATAAGGGTTTTTACCAGTGTATTAACATGTGCATTTTTTAAATTTTAAGCCAGACTCTTCATAATCATAAGGGTTTTTACCAGTGTATTAACATGTGCATTTTTTAAATTTTAAGCCAGACTCTTCATAATCATAAGGGTTTTTACCAGTGTATTAACATGTGCATTTTTTAAATTTTAAGCCAGACTCTTCATAATCATAAGGGTTTTTACCAGTGTATTAACATGTTCATTTTTTAAATTTTAAGCCAGGCTTTTAATAATCATAAGGGTTTTTACCAGTGTATTAACATGTGCATTTTTTAAACATGTGCATTTTTCAAACATGTGCATTTTTTAAACATGTGCATTATTTAATTGATTTTCTTCAAAAATGCTTAGCCACAGTTGAGAAGTAAAATATATTTCTTTTTTTTTTATTTTCTTATCTTTTCATTTTTTCTGGGGATGGGGCATCCTACTGGATGCCAGACATACACCAGCTATTTCAGACACTCCAGCCTAGAGATCTTTTTGAGATTCTAACCGTCCCTTTAAGTGAAATTGTTTGTATTTTTCTTGCACTCGGTTCACCGGGTATACTCGTCATATAGCTTTTGCAATTCTTTTTAATTAGTCCTGTTACTTTTATAATTACTGGGATGATGGAGATCTTCCTAAGATTCCAGTTTCTTTTCATGTTGTACATAAGACCTTGATATTTTGTCATTATTCCCTTTCAGATCTGTTTCTCCAGTATGTGTTCGCATGTTTACTTCAAAGAGGATTTTTTTATGAAAATGCTGAGTCACAAACTTCACAAGAAAAAAAGTTTTCAATAAAGTATGTTCACATATGGACCGTTAAATTATATTTTATGAAAAATCTGATCCACAAACATCACAGAAAGAAGGGCTTCTGTTAATGTGTGTTCGAATGTGTATCTTTAATTTTCACTAATAAAAAATGATGAGCCACACACCAAGTTTCTTCTGTTGTGATTATTTTTATTACGTTTTTGTATTTATTTTTGTATTATTTTTTTCGATTACCTTCAAATGAACACACTTTTTATTCCATATATATTCCCGAATCCTTTCATTTTGATCCATTATCTGTGTAAATAAAAAAGAGATTTTAATTCATAAGACATGAAATAAAATACATTATTTATGGAGAAGAATAAGTTGTGAATCATTGTTTATATATTAAATCCTCAATAGAATTTTAAATTAAATATTTTGATCAACTATAATATCTTCCATTACATAACAAGATGAGCTGTCGCCAAGATAATGTTTCATGTTTAATGCATTGATAGTAATCTATAAAATTATGTTTTTCTCACAGAACCAACCATCATTTTCATATTTTGACAAATACAAAAAGTGTGCTCCACTTCCATATAATGAACAAATGAGGACAACAAGATAACTATTTGATTTTGTATAATACTATAGACCCGTGGGGGCGAAGCCCCAATGGTGAGGGGTAAATGATTCACCAACTCACACAAAGACGGTCTGAAATAGGATGGAAAATCAACAAATGGCCCGGTTCTATTGATCAGAGGCAAGGGCTTGTCGGTGACTAACATAAAAAAAACCAAGATAAGATATTTAGGAATGATAGGGTTTTATGACATTTTTGACGACAATAAGTTAGTTTTATGGCAGGTGACAGTTTATGACAAAAAGTTGACAGTTGGGACTCGGAGTGAAGAGATTCAGTTTAGTGTCAGCTTCGAGGAAGAGCAGATTTAGCCGCGCAAACGATGAGATGAACTGATCAACCTAGTGGCGGTGGTGGCCTCGACAGACGAATTATCTGAGTTTGAAGTCAAGTTCTTTTGAGAGCAGATCACAGACAGAGATCGTCAAAGATTAAGCAAGTGATGAGCTGACGACTTGAGTAACAACAATTTGGGTCTCGACATTTCAAATTGCTTCCACACCAATTCGATTCTCCAGATCTGGCATCTTTTCATACATCAAAAGCATGCTCCAGGGAAAATATTTGACTCCAAGTAAGTGATGTCGTATTTTGAGAGCAAAAAATGCATTGAATTGTTAAAGAAGCGTTGGAATCAGTATTGACAATTGAATTTTGCATAAAAGTTAATGTTTTATTAGTTATGCAAATGTTTTCATGAGTGATGTGTTATAAAATGTGTAAGAGTGGCAATTCTGCAAAGATGCATTTTACTCGCTAATTCCTTTTCCTTCAGAATCATAGTAAGCCAGAAGGTGTGTGAGACATAGCAAAAGAAGGCTGTTGATGTAATTAGCCTCAACAGTGAACTACAGATGTGTGAAATTAGGTCTGTCAGATTCTGAGTGAGGAATGAAAGTACAATTCTTTTCAGTTCAATCTTCTGGGTGTGAGTTACATGAGAATAGCTGCTATTGGAATATCAGTCTCAAAGTCTTGGGAGGTGCACTTTCTAACACGGCCACACAAGCACTTGAAATGGAAGTATGGATTTAAGAAATCATGTTCTACTGCAGATATCCTAACGGTCATCTCTGAACGAATATACTATACACTGGATAGGCATGTAAAGTTAGAGCCATAGCGTTTGACATATTTAAATCATTTGCCAAGGTCTAGCATGAAGATCTTCTCAAGAAAGTTAATTTGTACGGTATTATAAGAAATATCCAGATCATCCTAGGTGGCCGGATATTTAAACAACATCACATTAATGCTCAAATGGTCGATCCTTGGACATTTATTATTCCTTAATTTCATGTACGACTGCCCTGATTCAATCACATCCAAGATGATAATATGCTCTATTCTCGACCTGAGCGCAAATCAAATGTGCAAAGTCAATGGCTGAATCATAGTAATTAACCACCTGTATGCAGTACAATGAAGTGACAAATGGATAGTGATAACAAGACAGTTCCTAACAATTATACGAAACCACCGATTATAGCTTTCTTGAACGTTCAACAATAAAATTCTTTGGCCTAACATCTAGAGGTAACATGAATTAGAATAATAAATAGAAGATAGTGAAAGGTTCTGTTAAAGAAACTGTGCTCCCTCTACCAGGCAAGAAAACTTATCACACCTTACAGTATCCATATTTCTACAAAGATACCATTCGCATGGAGTATTGTTGCCACATCTGGGCTAAGAAAGCCACCACTACTCTCTCCCTCTTAGACAGATTCAAAAAAAGAGTTTAAAACTAATAGAAAAAAATAAAAACTTCACTTCTGCCCACTTAATGTAAATAGCTGCGACAAATAGCAAAATCACATCCCTTCATTGTAGATGTGCCCAGATGCTAGAAAGCCTTCTATTCTAATTACTGTTTACCTCAAACCGCTTACCTTTCGAATTCCCTCCCTGCTCCCTTTTTCCCCGAATGTACAAACATGCAGAAATTTATATGTTATGTTTACAAGAATCGCATGCACAAATCCAAACTTAGGATGCTCCTATTAATCTGGCCCCTGATTCATAGTAACCCCTTAAGTCTTAGTGGTAATGTTCTTTGACGTAAATAAAAAATAAATAAATAACTACATACATACATTTTTGAGGGTGACTTATTCTTCATTGATTTTTTACTTTTGAAATATTATTAATTTTTATTAACTTTAAAATCTCGGTTGTGTCTCATTTTGAGTGTTGATCTTGTGAATCTACACATAATTAAGAGAGCCTAGTGTGAACTAGTTACACAAACTCTCAACAAACCAATGTTTTACAGAATCATAAAAATTGAAATTAAACTGAATTTGAACAAAGTGTGGTGACGGTTCAGAGAGACCGAGGAGTAAGTGGCCACGACTGGCATGCACCTGCTGCAAAGAAACAGTGGATGCATGCTGGAGCAAAACTGGAACCGTCTGACTTCGAAACGACAATCGAACACACATGATTATACAAAGTAGGGGCTTTCGGCAGTTCAAAATAGTTGAATAAAGGGAGTAACATTTTTAGCTCAAGAAACATTGGTTTTTGATGCCACACGTCTAACGTCATTAATGTGTAATTGGATTGTTGTCAGTAACGTTAGTCAAGCATTCGTTTGTGATTTTGAAGTTTCGTCATTTGTTTTTGGCTGCAGCTCTCTTTGTTTGAGAGATCACACCACAATTAATTGAATTGAAACAAATATTTCTGCTGCTACAACTACAACATAGCAAATTTTACTGGTAAAAAAATAATTTGGCGCCAGAAAAAGTGAACCTACTCAGGTGGTATTCTGTGTGTTCTAGATTATCACTACAACTTTCTTTCAAGCTATTTTGGCTGTTACTATAGCAAGGTATGCATAACCAGCGATATGATGAAGCCGATTACTAATGAGGGAGACATGGCGGTGCGGCTGAAGAAATTGAGGCTGGTGGTGAGACTTCATAAGGTGGATGATGTGACGAACTAGTTATCATTGTATCTGAAGGTGGTGATGAGAAAAAAGCCTGGTTAAAGGAGGGGTTAACAGATCAAGCGTTGACCGCATATAGGAAGTTTACCATTGTTAGATGGGCTGGCATGCACTTGGACGTTTGTGTAAACAACATGAGGCGGTTAATCGAATTGGCCAGTTGAGCTAGAAAGTATATCCAAACTGGTGTCTTTTATGTGGTTTCCCTGATGATATCTCCATTGGAACCCAACAGGTATCAAAAATTGAGACTGACTATGAGGGACTTAATAGCGAGGGCAAGGATTCTGACAACAACTGGGGACCAAAGTCAACATGTGGTTGCAGCCATGCATCCACTATGGGGTAGTGCCAGTTACTACCAAGATTTGCCCTAGCACCTGTGTAACTTATTACAGGTGAGGTGAAAAAGATCACATAGTGAGAGAGTGCCGAATATGTTGGACACATTGCTACCAATGCAACAAGGTTGGATACTGAGCCTAGAACTGTTCAGCAAATGAGTCAGGGGACAGGGAATGCACACCAATCTTCATCCTCACCAGGATGTAAATGTGGAATTCTAGGAGATTACGTTCATGTTAACAGAATGCAGTTTTGAGCACTAATTGATACAGTCTGCTCGAAGACACAATGATAATGCCCAACATATTAATTTAACTGAATTGCTGTGCTGAAAGGCATCAACTTGACTCTTCTGTGGCAGAACAGGTACTTCACGTAAGATAGACTCTGTGTGTGCACCACTGGGTATTGGACACTCCTGCAGCAAAGTGCGAGTTTACACCAAGGCAGTCAGTGAAATGCATATTAAGAGACAGTTAAGTACACTCAAGCAGCTCGTAAAGAAGTACGAGCTCTCGGTGGATGTGACATTGCGACCAATTGATGCACTTGCCACATCAGTAGTGCATCGCAACGTAGAAGGAAGGTGGACCTGAGCCAATGATAAGTGCTGTACATGTAGTAGAGCTGGACATGGCCCGAATCATGGCTATTCACAGTGAATATCCGGGAGTGCGACGCACCATTTATTTCCCCAGAAAGATCTGCCCAGAAACAGCTAACGCAGCAGTTAACTTTGTTATATGATCGTGCGTAGAATGACAATCAATACATCCAGCACCAGTCCACTGGGAGAAGTAAAAACTGGAGGTAAGCAGTAACTTGCAGAGGTTACATTTAATTTATATAGGAAACTGACCCCTCTCCTTTGCAAACACCACGGAATTCTCTAGCGACATGATAGATAATTGTACACCGAAAAAAGAAAAAAAAATGGGCAGTAAAAAAGTTGAGAAAAACTGGTGGTTGAGTATTACGAACAAGCGCCATTTTGTATTCAATCCGTCAAATTTAAAAACAAATTAAATAAGTTGAAAATGTTGAAATAAAGTTATGCTATTATCTCCTAGATATTAGATTAAAATTCTCCTCAATGAGATTTAGTTTGTAGCAGTTACCTCCTCCTTTCAAAACATAACTACACCGGTTTGCCGGTATGTGTCGCTTTTTCACCAACAGGTGGCGCTGTAAAGCGACACATGAGTTATCTGCCCTTCGGACTATAAAAGCCGGTGCAAAACGGAAATTCTCTCTCTTGTTCACCGACCAGCCTCGACAGCCTAACGCTGACACTAGCGTTCCGTTTCACTCTTCTCTTCTG
Source organism: Sepiola atlantica (assembly GCA_963556195.1). Classification (NCBI taxonomy): domain Eukaryota; kingdom Metazoa; phylum Mollusca; class Cephalopoda; order Sepiida; family Sepiolidae; genus Sepiola; species Sepiola atlantica. Next base: position 19,540,994 of record OY744549.1, on the reverse strand, counting down.
GTCAATTGGCCTCGGTAGAACGACGCTAATACACTAGCGCTTCGTCTAACGCTTTTCTCTTCAACTAGCATCGGCATAACAACTACCAACACACGTGGGCAAACAACGGTAAGAGTTCTCAACTCGTTTTCTTTGTGTGTGGCTTTCAAAGACTTTTCCTACGCCGGATTCATTTCTTCTTATACCTTTTTCAAGAACTGTTTTTCCATCGACACACATGCATACATCACACACTTCACCATTCCACGTACACACACGTTCAATAAACGTTATTTGAACTACTTCATTTTTGTTTGTTAATTATTATTCTGTCTTTGCATGCAACATTGCTTGATTTACTGAACACGTTTATAATCGGGGGAACACGACCCTCGATCCTAACAATTGGTGACCCGACGTGCAAGCTTTGTTGTATCTGACGGAGTAATTAATTTCGTACTAGAACAAACAAACAAAATATATATATCATTTCTCGTTTTTTTCTTTCGCGGTGAAACGAATTACGCACCCATCTTTTTCCTTTTTTTTCTACCCACGTGGTAGAAATATACAAACAAAAGAAAAGAAGCCGCCATTTTTTTTTTCTGGCAACGTGGAAATACCCAAACAAAGGAAAACAAAAACATTTCTCGGCTCTCTCCGAATATAAAACAAATTACAATTTCATTTTTTTTCTTCTCTCTTTCTCCACCCACGTGTCGGAAAAATATATACAAAGGAAAAGACAAACTTTTTTTTTCTTTTTCGACGAACAATAGGACCTTACAAGACGCAATTTTCTTTTGTTTTGAACACGTGGAGATAAAAAGAAAACAAAAGAAAACAAACGCTCACGCTGCCCATCTTTTTCGTGACCACGTGTTGATAAAAAAATTCAAAATAATGCCGCCATCTTTTTCACGTGGAAATGAAAATTCAAACAAAAAAAGAAAATACGAATTTATTTTCTGTTTCAACAACAAGCAAAAAAGGAAGCTGCCACCTTTTTCCCTAACCACGTGGAAATGAAAATTCAAAAAAAAAAAAAAAAAGAAAATACGAATTTTTTTTTTCTTTCTTTTCAACAACAAAGAGAAAGAGAAGCCGCCATACTTTCTCTACGTGGAAACTAACATTCAAACAAACGAAAACAAAAAACGTCATTCCGTGTGTGAAACAAATTACGGCTCCATTTTTTTTTTCTTTTTACCTTCCACCCACTAGTTGGAAATATATATATAAAAGAAAAGAAGACTTAATACTGGTTGTAAAAAGTCAGGCTCAGCAAGCACCAACATCACCCTTCAAGGCCTACCAACCCTCTTCAACAACTGGACGTTCGTTGATCAACTGGGGGACACATCAACTCGAACGACGCACACCAACACCAGTACAGACCCACTTGTGCCTGGACCTGCTAACTCACTTGCAGACATTTGTGCATCTGATTTTGACCATAGTGTACAACCAATCTCAACAACTACATGTTTGTTCATCAGTTCCACAACACGGACTAATTAACATGAACAACATCAACAACTGCACAGACCCACTTGTGCTTATTGATCAAACAACTGCACAGACCCACTTGTGCTTATTCATCAACAATTGCACAGACCCACTTGTGCTCATTCATCAACAATTGCACAGACTCACTTGTGCTCATTCATCAACAATTGCACAGACTCACTTGTGCTCATTCATCAACAACTGCACAGACTCACTTGTGCTCATTCATCAACAATTGCACAGACTCACTTGTGCTCATTCATCAACAACTGCACAGACTCACTTGTGCTCATTCATCAACAATTGCACAGACTCACTTGTGCTCATTCATCAACAATTGCACAGACTCACTTGTGCTCATTCATCAATACCGCACAGATTCACTTGTGCTCACTCATTAACAACCGCGCAGACCCAAGCACCAAACATTCCTGGACAACACTGACAATTCAACGTTTGTTCATCAGCTCCGCATCACGCAGACTAATCAACATGAACAACGCCACCAACAAGTGCAAATTCACTTGCACTCAACATTTTTCGACCGCAAACTCACTTGCACTCAAACTTGACGCAAACCCAAACAACACGCAGATCCACATACGTTACAAACACTCAATTCCGCAGACGAACTTGCGATCAATCATTCAATACAGATGCAGAAACAGAAATAAGTAGCGTGCACACTACTTTTTCTAATCTTCAACAGCAAAACAGACATACCCACAAAGAATGCTTCTCATCTACAACTGTACATATTGAATAATATTTTCAATATTTTTCAATCTGGGGGGGAGTCCTTGTAGCAGTTACCTCCTCCTTTCAAAACATAACTACACCGGTTTGCCGGTATGTGTCGCTTTTTCACCAACAGGTGGCGCTGTAAAGCGACACATGAGTTATCTGCCCTTCGGACTATAAAAGCCGGTGCAAAACGGAAATTCTCTCTCTTGTTCACCGACCAGCCTCGACAGCCTAACGCTGACACTAGCGTTCCGTTTCACTCTTCTCTTCTGGTCAATTGGCCTCGGTAGAACGACGCTAATACACTAGCGCTTCGTCTAACGCTTTTCTCTTCAACTAGCATCGGCATAACAACTACCAACACACGTGGGCAAACAACGGTAAGAGTTCTCAACTCGTTTTCTTTGTGTGTGGCTTTCAAAGACTTTTCCTACGCCGGATTCATTTCTTCTTATACCTTTTTCAAGAACTGTTTTTCCATCGACACACATGCATACATCACGCACTTCATTATTCCACGTACACACACGTTCAATAAACCTTATTTGAACTACTTCATTTTTGTTTGTTAATTATTACTCTGTCTTTGCATGCAACATTGCTTGATTTACTGAACACGTTTATAATCGGGGGAACACGACCCTCGATCCGAACAAGTTTCTAAATGTTTATGTTCACCCAATTTCGGTTAAATTTATCTCAGTGACCCAGTATGGCGGATACGGAGTCTTGTGATGAAGTGAAAATATAAGTAATTTTAATTGTGATGAAGTGAAAATATAAGTAATTTTAATTGTGATAAAGTGAAAATATAAGTAATTTTAATTGTGATGAAGTGAAAATATAAGTAATTTTAATTGGTTAAGAAAAAATTGTAAGCAAACATTTTAACTTTATACTAAAGTTCAACCAATTGAAGGAAAACATTAAATCTTTAAGGGCCTTACGATAAATATTTATTTTCATCTTAAATAATTTAGCTAAAGGTCATTGCGCGTCACTTAATTTTTTAGATATCGTCTTAAAACGTTTATATTGTCAGATTTTCCTCCGACCAATTGAATGCAAAATTAAATTTCAATGTTAATTTTCATGGTTCTAAGACGATTCTTGCTTGTATCAGATTTTCCTCCGATCTCTTATGATGCTAATAAACTTAAAAGTTTGATGATAATTACATATTATAAAAATTGGAAACGTTTATTTATATTTTATGCCCATTTTTACAAGTGATCAGACTTTCGAGGCCATTTACATTTTTCGTATTCATTTACTTGAAATTGAATAAATAGGTACGGAAATGAAGTTGTGTTTTTAAATCCCTTTTAAATCTTCAAAGTGATTAAATTCATTTTTAAGTAGAGTTTAAAAAGGTGTAAGTTTATCTGAACTCAATTACTGACAATTTCCCCTCAGAACCTCGATTAGAGAATAGAACATGATATCATAAGAAAAGTCATATTTCACTTACTTTTATCCAATTTTCTTTCGTTTGACTTGTTTGAAATACGAACACGAGCAAAAGATTTGCGCATTCAGTGTTGGGATGATTGAAACGAGTCTCGCACTCAAATTTTAAAATGCTGACCTAAAAAACTAGCTTTGCAGAAAATTAATGTAGTTGAAAATTAAGATAAACACTTGGACAACAAAAGTCAAATTTATTCAATTTTATTTGTTTAAATATTTCATCATTTTAATTCAGGGTTTGTGAGGGAATGGGGTACATCATCTTTATTAAATTGATACAGTAAGTTTACCGGTGTAATTCAATTCAAAATGAGACTTGTTTTGTCCGGAATTGTTTTTTTCATTCTTTTGCTATTTACTATTCGTATTTGCTGTTCCATTTTGAAGTTTTTAAAGCATTTTTTTATATACGAACTAGTTACATGCAAAATGAATGGCTGATCCCCAAAAATGTAAAAACATTTGACCCATCCTTTCAGTGAAAAATTCACCAAAATTTATGAAATCAACAAATTTTAATGACATATTCAGTAAGTATTAATTAGCGATTACGGAATATAATGAACCCATTTTTTTTAAATCTTAGTGAAAATGTATTATTTTGTGTAAATAAAAGACACATTCACTAAAGTTATTTCTCAAAATATTAAAAACAACACATGAATTTATTTTTTTTTTTTTTTAATGAAAATAAAGCATCGTAGATGTTAACAATTAAAAAATAAAATAAAACTATTTCTTATATATTAAGAAAAAGCTCTTTAAAACCCGTGTTAATAAAATCAATATAAACCGAAGAAAAAATAATTTCTCGAATTAACGATATTACCATTGAATTAAGCATTGTTTATTCGATATTCAAGACAAATCATACACGTGGTTAAGAAATAATTATTACACGTGTTATTTTGAAAAAAATATATATATATATATAACCGTTACAGCTACACTTTGATTTTCTATGGTAAACGAACACTTTGACCCTTTCACCCCAAAAAGGGGCATTTAAATCTGTAAGATGGAAATTTTCAAGCGCGAATTCCAGAAATATTTTAAAGGACGATATTGCCCTTAACATAAAGATGTTGGAACAGCGTGACGGATTGGGAAAAAAGACTTTTCGGGAAGAATAGGGCATCATTAAAGGATTGCTTGTGGAAGTTCGTTCCTTGACTGATAAAATTAAAGGACTTTGTATTAAAACAGAACTTAATTTAGGAAAGTGTGGGTTTGTGGAAGAGCAGAAGAAGGAGATTGGCTTTCGAGCTTGTCAGGGTGGGCCAAAATAAGGGTCCTCGGGATCATTATTGGCCAAATCCTGGAGTCGCATAGCGTACTCAAGTCTTTTTTCATTATCTCGAGGTTGAAGTTCTTGAACTAGCTGCACTTTATATGGAAAATATCCTCTTTCTCTTAGCATTCTCCGAAGTGAGCTTCGAGAAATGCCAAGTTCTTTTGATCTCCTCCTTGTGGATGTGGATGCATCCTCCTCCAAACTTCTCTCCAATTCCTCGAAATTTTGAGCTGTTCGTACAGTACGAGGCCTACCACTTCTCGCCATGTCGGATATTCCTTGTTGGTCCCTAAAACGAGCAATAATTCCTCGGATTGCTTTTGCCGAAGGAGAGTTTCTGGTGTTGTAATGACGCCGATAGATGAGTTGAGTCTCCGAAATCGACTCAGTGGATTTAAAGTACCACTCTATTATGAGGGTACGTTCCTTAGGGCTAATACGGCTCATGCTTGCTTCGGAAGGGGTCCTTTACTTATTCTAAAAAAAAAAAATCAAAAAAATCAATAAATAAAAAAGTTATGAATTTTTAAAAATAGGACCCTTATTTTGGCCCACCCTATATTAATGATCGTCTTGCCGACATTGAAAACTCTGTTCAAGAATTCACCACTTCTGAGAAAAATGAAGCTGCCCCGGTACCCTTGCTCTCTATCCCCAAATTGCAGTGTGCAACCTTTAGTGGGATCAACCCCTCCAAGTTTGAATACAAAAATGTCATTGCTCAATTCAAAAACTGCACTGACACTGTTAAATCCGGCAAAACGAAACATTTAAGTGACTATGCCTTGCAATTGGTTTTCCATCTGACCTTTGAAGATGACAATTACACTATGGCTGTGAACTTGCTAACCAAGGGTGATTTCCATATGTTCACACGCTCATGAAACCGATATTACGTTGCCTGTTGTAGAAATTTCTCTAAATTACGGAATTGAGAAAACTACTATTAACTGCCTATTGGACACCGGAAGTCGGCGTTCTTATTTCTCTAAAAAATATTAAAATAGCTTAAATATCCTGATGAAATTTCGAATCCAACGGATTACTATATGAAAACCTATAGTGGTGTCACTGTGAAGAGATGTGAGCAGGTTGTCTTGAAGGTTACTGTGGGGAAGGGGAAACAACTTGATAGATGATAAATTCAGTATCCAGTTTGAGTTCGGTAACTTCAGCCAAGTGAAGTCAAACCTGGATAAATTGAAATACAGGTTGGCATTTTAAAATGAAAAACAAGGCGATTTTTATAACAAAAAATCATGGCATCATAGGAGTTGATATTTTTCAATTCATGAACGGCTTCAGGATTATTGAATGCATGAATGGGCAAACCTTGGATTTGCCTCAGGGTATTACAGCGTTTGGAAATGTACAGCACTATTTATACCACCATCAAATCAATCCTGTAGGATCTGGAAGCTCTAAAACCGTTGCAAATTTTAACACCGTTGTTTCTTAATATGCCTATTGCCATGAGCGACAGTTAAATTTCATATTGGAACCAAAGTCGTCCTACCCAGATATATTCCCAGATGTATTTGAAACTTCCAACGTGGAAAGAAATTTGGAAAAAATGTTTGGTGTAGACTCAGCTGCTGCCTCCCTTGACGAGGAACTAATTGGTGACTATGACAAGAATAAAATTGATAGCCTTAACGAATCTATTGAATTCAGGGACAATTCTTATTTGGTTGATCTACCTTGGCATAGGGACAAAATTGATTCTGTTCCTTATAACTTTAGAGTCGCTCTTAAAGTACTTGAGAGAACAATGTTTTTTTTGGAAAAAAAGAATTTGCATAGGACCTATACTGATATTTTTCGTCAGCAAGAGTCTAAAGGGATCGTCGAAAGAATTGAAGCTGCCCCACAAGATTTACACAAGTACATTTGGATACGCCATGTCTATCTTCAAGTTTTATCAACTGGTAACTACTTAGATCAGATCTGTTTTAACTGTTCACTAAAGTCTGGGGGGGGGGGTGTTACTCCTTCAATTATTCTCGTGTGAATATGATGAATAACATGTTTAAACTTTTGCTTTTGTTTGTCCCTAAAAAATACGTCTTATTAGGAAAGCCTGATGAGGACAAAAATAGATTTTGTTTTTTGTGAAGGATGGAGATAAGTTGCTTTTTTTCCGATATTGTACATTAATGTTTGGCTTCAATGCCAGCCCTTCTGTTTTAAATTATGTTCTCAAGCATCATGTGAGTTGTTTTACAAATGATGCATGCACATGCATGCTAAACAATCGATTTTATGTCGACAACTTGTGCATGACCTGCAATTCTTCCGAGGAGTTAATCAGCTTCTATAAAAATGCAGTGCATAGTTTGCAAAAACGAAATTTCCAACTGACGCAGTGTAATTCAAATTGTAAGCCTCTACGAGATTTAATAAATGAGGATGACAGACTTGTACAACATGGTTGTGAATATGAGAAAGTTTTAGGGTATGAATATCACTCTTAATTGGACACTAACAGCATTGCTAACACTTCAGTTCAGAAGAACATATCCTCAAAGAGGGATATTCTGACTCAGATAGCAAAAATATTTGACCCTTTGTCACTTTGTGCTCCAGTTTCGGTTAAAGCAAAAATACTTCTCCGAAGATTGTGGTCGCTTAAGTTGAGTTGGGATGAGGAGGTACCTACTGACTTAATGACGATCTGGTCGAATTTGTCCGAGGACCTCTCTGGACTAAGTGATCTTTTTTTCACAAGACGTGCTGTGGACTCTGATAGCCAACTTATATTAGATTTATTCTGTAATGCGTCACCTCAAGCATATGGATTTGTTGTTTATGGCGTGTAAAATGGGAAATCCCATATAATATTTTCTAAAAGAAAGTAGCTTCGATGAAAACAGAAACATTTACTTTGCTTGCAGTGTATATCGCATTCAAGACTTTAACCATGTTACCGAGGTCCTACTCTAGTATCAACATGAAGAACATCTTTGTTTCTGTGGATGCGAAAGTTGTATTATCTTGGCTTCTCACAGAATATTAAAGCAAATTGTATGTATACGAGGAACAGAATCAGAGACATTCAAGTAAACAAAAAAGAAGTTGAGTAAGGAATTTGGGGTCGGTATTTATTACAAATATGTCCATTCTGTTGACAACCCAGCTAGTCTTGTGGAATCACCTTAGAAAAATATAAGTAGAGATTGGACTACTGGACATATGGACCCACATGGCTGGTTGAGGAGCCTGGAAACTTGCCTAGAGGTAAGTTGAGCCGTTTGAGCCCTGAAAACAAGTGTCGTGTGGAAAACGTTTTCTATAATAAATTGAATGGAGCTATTGAGGAACCACTGATTTAATTTGACAGGTTCTCCGACTTAAACAAGCTATGTTGTGCAACTGGCTTCATTTGCAAACTTTTAAATGTATGCCAACGACTAAAAGAAACAATCTGATCCAAAACAGGCAGCTTTAAATCACTTACTAAAATTGATTCAACTCCAACCATTTTATAAGGTAATTGCCTATTTGAAGGATCCTATTAACAAGGAAATTCCTTTGTTGGTTATGAATCTTAACGTGTTCATCGATTCTGACAGAATTTTGCGAGTGGATGGCAGAATTGTCAATTCATCAAGATATGAATATAATTTGGTCTATCCTATTTTAATTGCCAAACATCACCTTCTTACAAAATTATTAATCATTGATAGCCATCATTGATGCAAACATTTGTGTATTGGCACGACAGTGACTAAATTGAGATTGTTATGATATTGGGTTCCACAGTGAAAACTGTGATCTCAAACTGCAATACTTGTCGAAATTTTAACAGCCGAGCTTTCAAGTACCCTAAGTGATGTTTATAACCCCATTCCAACACACTGACATTGATTACACGGGTCACATCTGGGTTAAAAGAAATGGAAAGTCTCATAAAATGTATTTACTGATTTTCACATGTATGAACGTGAGAGCTATTCACATTGAACTTGTGCCTGATATGAGCACACACACCCTTTTCCAAGCCTTGGTTCGATTTTCTAACATTTATGGAGCACCCAGTCACATATACAATGACAATGCACGTTCTTTTAATGCAGCCTTAAGTGATGATGTAATAAAACATCACATCAACAGTAATGAGTTCTGCAACTCATATGTAAGCTCTGTCATCAAACATATAAAAATACCTTTAAACTCCCCTTGGATTGGAAGTACTTGGGAAAGAATGATCAGGTTGATAAAATCCTTTAAATCATTTAAAACACTTGGCCGATCAAAAATCGGTTATTTTCACCTTCTAACCGTTCTATCAGACATTCAAAGAGCGGTGAACTCCAGACCTCTGATCTACAGATGTTCTACAGATATTGATCTGCTTCCCTTAACACCCAACTGCTTCATTCATCCTAACATAAACTGAACTCTCCTTCCAATCTGACACACCCAGTTTGGTCGAGACAGAACCAATCATTAGATCTCTCCTTGGAAAACAGAGAAGAATTAATGTATAAATTGAAAGACCTGTGGCACGATGAATATTTGCTAAGTCTGAGAGAAAGTTGCAAGGATTGGCATAGAATTGAATTTCAAAATAAAATCAATGTCAATAATGTGATACCTATTAAGAATCCAGCCAAGCTCAGGCCTTTCTGGAAGTTGGGCAGAGTTATTGAACTATTTAGTTGCAACGAAGGCAAGGTGCGTTCTGCTCGAATAAAAAGAGGTGATGCTTCAGTGGAAACAGCCTCAAACATTTATATCCATTGGAGTTGTCTCTCACTCATAACTATTTTTCTGACATCCCAGCTAATGAGCAATCTGATGAAGTTGTATCTCTTCCCTATAGAGGATTGTAGGGAACCTAATATTGAACTTTCAGAGTCTTCAGAAAGAATGGCAAGTTACAGATCTAAAAGGATCACGAAATCCACATCTAATCATGAACACCTTTATTATTAAAACACATTCATTGTAAATGGGACAGAATAATGCCTAAAATATTAAGGTAGTGTACCTGATACGAATTTCCATTAAACAGAATATTCTGTACAATTTAATTTCAACATTTCATGTAGCAATCACAAATATTGTAACTGGTTGCCTTGTAATAGCATGCAACAAATTTATTCGTCGCATTTTTCGTTGTTGTTGGGAGGGTATACAAAATGGTTACCTCCCTTTTTTCCTGAGTGGTTCTCTTTTCGGCCATCACGACATCCCTTTGATTCTGAAAAAGCTCTTTTGATTGGCCAAGACAAGTTTCCTTGACCAATCAACAGACACTTAATTTGGGGGGGGGGGGGGGCTGAATTAAAAAAAACTTACTCTTTTTGAATATATCGTCCTGACAACAAGTAAGGAATATGTTTCCTTAATTTGAGTATGACAATTGGAACCTGAGCAATTCAGAGGGCCGTCTAATTTTCTTGGACGTTAAAAAACTTTCTATTATTAGTTGGACTTCTTAAAGCCGCAAACTCAATTAGTTTGCAACACTTTTCTGTATTGTTATTTAATTTAAAAATAATGATACATATTTTCCCTCTATCTCTGTCTTCAGGTTATTCAATCTTTCTTTCAGCATTTTTCAACTTCGGCAAGCGAAACTGAACTGTTCTCTTGCTAAAACATTAAAAAATAATTGAACATACACACATCAACTCCCGTACATAGCTATATTTATTTAGGTACGTGCAAAAATGGCCGTGGCTTGTACGTACTATCATTACTAAAAAGCGCTTATCATTAATATTTATATTTGTTTATGTATAAACTTTGATTGTGTGGTCCTTAAAAGACATCCATTTGGGAGAATGTGGAGAATGTGGAGTTGCCCTTTAGATGCCATTGCTCCCAGGTCCACTCTGACCCGGAGTGGTAGTACCTGTAAGGGCCCCATCCATGGGTCAAATAAGACCTACTGGCTTTACCAGTTCGGACTGTCTGAAGTTATTGACTTCCTGACTCAAAATTCACCAAACATTGATGTTTTATTTTTTTCTTTGAAAAAAGAAATCATGTTCTGCAAAATCCAAAACAAGGAAAATCCCTCCTTCCCTCCCCTTTTCACTCAACCAAACAGCATGAATAAATACTTAAACATATAAAGAACTTGAAGCATAAAAACCTTCATAAAAATGATTGGATTCAGCATCAAATAACCTGAAAAGGGTTGATATGCCATAAAACAAAACAACCAAACCAAACACCATGAATGAATACTTAAACATAGCATGATCTTGAAGCATGGAGACTTTTATCAAAATAACCAGATTCGGTATTAAATATCCCGAAAAGGGTTGATATGCCATAAAACAAAACAACCAAACAAAACCCCATGAATGAATACTTGAACATAGCATGATCTTGAAGCATGGAGACTTTTATCAAAATAACCAGATTCGGCATTAAATAACCCGAAAAGGGTTGATATGCCGTAAAACAAAACAACCAAACAAAACAGTATGAATAAACATTTGAAGATATAGAGAACTTGGAGCATAAAAACTTTTACCAAGATGACCAGATTTGACAGTAAATAACTCGAAAAGGGTTGATATGCCGTATAACAAAACCTAAATTTAATCTCTAAACGGAAACAAAATGTATATTTACGTGTGAAAAAAAAAATTATAATGAAAATTTGTGTATCTTTTACAATAATCCGCAGAGTGAAAACGCGATAAAAACAAATATACAACAAATAAAAGTAACTGTAGCCGATAAAAGTTATTTTCCAGCTTATCTGTGATATTTGTTTGTATTTTTAAGCCGTTTCAACTGCTATTTATTAGAAATCAATATTTTTGTCGCACGAACATTGGACAAGCGATGAGGGGGGGGGGGTCGTAACGAGGTAAGGGAGGGCGGCCATATTGTTTTAGGAAAGATACGTGCCAAAAAAAACAAGAATTTTTTTTTTACATCTAATAATAACCCATTTATAGTACTTAAAAATACAAACAAATTTCATAGGTAAGTAGGAAAATATCTATTCTCGACGTAGGCCAGCGTCACTTGTTGCATTTTTTTTTTTTACCCCGTTCTCGTTCGTTTTTTTGGACCCCGTTGGCGACTCTGCGGATTATTGTAAAAGACACCCGAAAATCTTTTTATCAGGACGCCGGACGGCTAAAAAAACTCACAAAATTCAGTGAATTTTGACCTTTGAAGAGATTACTTGTAAAAATCCCTTGAAAGATAACTATAAATTTTCTGAAATAATAATTAAATTAAAGTCATAAGATACTAAATCAAAAAAAAAAAGTTTCGTACGTTTTACTAAAAAAAAAATAGCTAAATTACCCCCCCCCCCGCCCTAAAAAAAATTTCACAGTTTAGTAAAACCCAACATTCAGTCAAGAAGTAAACAAAGTCGCTATCGATATGCAGAATATATGGAAGACAAAAATGTCATAATATATCTGTTTATAATTTTTCGAATAGGCTATATTTCCGGTCCCGGCAAAATAACGATTCCTGCGTTACTTTGCCGTGACCGGCAATATAACGATTCCTGCGTTATTTTGCCGGTTCATGTATATTTAACTAAATTGTTAAACATACAGTGACGCCCGACACAATAATGAGTCTTACGTTATTTTGCCGGCTCGTGTTTATTTAACTATAAATTACTTTTTTTTTTATTATTTAAATTATTTTTTTTTGTATTATTTAAAACTTTATCAAACGAAATTTTATTTATAATTTAAAACGTTGCCTGATTGTTTTTTTTGTTTTTTTTTTATTTAAAACTTTGCCTGATTGATTTTTTTTGTTTGTTTTTAATTAATCTTTGCCTGATTGATTTTTTGTATAATTTAAAACTTTATTAAGCGACAATATATTTTAAAATAACGATAAAATTAATTTTTACTTCCGGTTGATTCGATTAGGAGTGAACTCTTCAAAATTACGACTTATTTTATGATTTCATTGAAAGAACATTTTAAAATAGAAACTGTTTAAATCCAGTGATTTTCTGTATATTTTAACATTATCGAAGGTTTTCTTCATAAAGAAAATCAGAATTTTACATTAAAATCTTTCCTTTGTAAAGCACATTTTTAACAAGTAAATGTTACCAAAGGCAACATAAATTATTCTTCTACCTGTATAAGTTTATTTGTTTATTTGATTATTTATTTTTATAAAAAAAAATCATTTATCAAAATAAATAATAAAATAAACAAATAAACTTATACAGGTAGGTAGAATAATAATTTATGTTGCCTTTGGTAACATTTATTTGTTGCTTATTTTTTTCTTTATATATAACTTTATAACTTTATATATAACTTTAGGAAAATTTCAATTACTTAAATCGAGAGCAGACTTAGTAATGTTGGGAAAATTCATCAACATTAATTCTATTATGATAAGTAAGCAGATATTTCTTTAACCGACACAATAGGGCAGGTCAATTTTTTTTTATTTCTTTAACCGACACAACTGATGATGAAAACAAATTGTTTTTAAATATTTGCCCTTATTTATTTAATTACCTTTTCTTTCGCAAGGCCATAACAATTAGGTTTAAAAAAAAATGAACCGGCATAATAACGATCCCTTTACATTAGTAAATAATTATTGTGCCGGGCGTCACTGTATGTTTAACAATTTAGTTAAATATACATGAACCGGCAAAATAACGCAGGAATCGTTATTTTGCCGGGGCCGGCAATATAGCCTCTTCCATAATTTTTAGCTTTATATATAAGAATAGTTTTGTAATAGTTTATAGAAAATGAAAATTTATTATACATTAATTTCTTTATTCTTTTTAAGGTTAAATTTCTTTAAATTTAATTAATTAAAGTGTTATAATATGTTTTAAGCAAACAGAGTTATCCCCCTTACCACGAGATTAACGTTCTGCTTTGTAACCTGAACCTGAGTTGAATAAAGAGGTCAGCCATCTTGGATCTGAACGATACACACTTGCTTTTGCTTCGGTGTTTATTTAATAACATAACATGGTGTCAGAAGTGGTATTTTCATAAAACCGAAAGCAGAATGGTATAGGATAAAGTAAGGAGTACATGCGGACGTCAGACAAACAAAAATATCCGAGCCAGAAACCGGAATTTAAAACAAAATGAAATGAACAGCAACGTGTCGACGCCACAGCCGTTCTCAGTCGACCAGCCAGGACAATGGCCAAAGTGGATAAGGAGATTTAATAGCTACAAAACTGTGTCTGACCCTGAAGAGAAACCCGAAAGGGTCCAAGTGGATTCCTTCATATATAGTATGGGTGACAAAGCCGAAGACGTCCTAGCTACATTCAAGTTATCACAGGAGGACTCGGAAAAGTTTGACGTAGTTAAACAAAAGTTTGATAAGCACTTCACGGCCAGCACAAACGTTATATATGAACGAGCCATGTTCAACAAGAAGGTGAGTCCATTGATGCCTTTATTACTGACTTACATGTGTTAGCAAAGACATGCGACCTAAGGGAAGACGAGAACACGAGTTTATAAGAGACAGAATCGTCATGGGGTGCAGAGATGTACACTTATACGACGAGGACTACTCTTATAGCAGCGACGACAACATCACTCTGGGTCTATTGACGGTAGCTGAAATTAGACACAGCAAACGATGTAGAATTGATCTGGCAATAAATAACACGCCAGTGAAATTCAAAATCGACTCTGGAGCTGATGTCACCGCAATCCCAGAACGCATTTATAGAAGAATGCATTTACCAGCACTAGCCGCAGCAAGGGAGATGCTACATGGTCCACGTCATAGCCCCCTACAAGTGACGGGGAAACTAAAGGAAACCATCCAAGAGAATGAAGGGCGATGGACAACACAACATATATATGTCATTCCCGACTTGGAGGAACCACTATTAGGAAGACCGGCCATTGAAGTACTTGAAATAGTGACTGTATCCTCCTCTGCTGTACACTGCATCAGAGATACAGATGTACGACCGTTTGACCCAAGGAAGGAGATGAGAGACCTGTTTCAGGGTCTCGACACATTCGGGGAAAGCTACACCATACCCCTACGTGAGGCTGCTAAACCCTACTCCATCTCAACGCCACGTCACATACCCTTACAATTAATGAAAGAGACACAGAGAGAACTCAAGCAGATGGAAGAGATAGGGGTAATAAGCAGGATTGAAGAACACACAGAATGGTGCTTCCCCATATTATTGGTGCCACAAGACAATGAAAAGGTCAGAATATGTGTTGACCTGACGAAACTAAACACACATGTCAAAAGAGAACTGCATATGTTACCAACAGTCGACTATGTGCTAGCCCAATTAGATGGAGCCAAAGTTATGACCAAGTTAGACGCAAACAGTGGATACTGGTAAATACCATTGTCACAAGAGTCCCGCAGACTGACAACCTTTGTTACTCCATTTGGCAGATTCCAATTCAATCGACTACCATTTGGAATCACGTCAGCCAGCAAGATCTTTCAAAGGCGGGTGTCAGCCATACTGGAAGAGCAAGAAGGGGCGATATGTATGCTGGACGATATATTGGTATATCGGAGGAGCCAAAGTGAGCATGATACACGGTTAAAAGCCACATTGAAGAGAATTCGAGCAGCCGGAGTAATCCTGAATCCACAAAAATGTGAGATAGCGAAAACATCACTAAAGTTCTTAGGACATATCCTCAGCACTGACGGCCTAAGACCCGACCCAGACAGACTTTCCAGAGTCTACAACTTCCCAGCGCAAACAATATAACAGAAACTTGCAGATTTTTGGGAATGGTGAGCCAAATGGGGAAGTGCATCCCAAACTTAGCATAAACGACAAAGCCGCTATGGGACTTAGTGAGCCAGAAAAACATTTGTATGGGGAAGCGAACAGAAAAAAGCCTTCAACTCCATAAAGGAAGTGATGTGTTCAGCACCAGTTCTGTCATTATACAATTCAACAAAATGAACAGTAGTATCCACAGATGATTCATCTTATGACCTTGGAACAGTACACCTACAGCAGCAGGAAGATAGAAAATTGCATCCAGTAGTATATGCATCAAGAGCCATGTCAGAAACAGAAACCAGATATGCTCAGATAGAAAAGGAAGTCCTAACCATAACCTGGGGATGTGAACGATTCTCCTCATAGGGTTGGAGTTCACAATCGAGACAGACCATGAACTGCTCGTAACCCTACTAGACAGTAAGGATATCAGTGAATTACCAGCCAGAGTACAGATATTCCGCATCTGCCTCATGAGATTCAGTTATAAAATCCATCATGTACCCGGCAAGGAACTATACACTGCCAATGCTCTATCAAGAGTTATGCACAGCAACATGCCGACCAAACAGGATGAAGAACTGGAGGAAAGTTCAGCAATATTTGTCCAGGCGATCATGCAGTCTTTACCTGCAACGGATAGATGGTTGGCAGAGATAAGGGAAGCCACCAGCAATGATGACATATGTACAGGCATCATAAACTTTGTTAAAAAGAGATGGCCTTCAAAGGAGCAAGTTCCTATGCTACTCAAGCCATATTGGGCCCATGGGAGGAAGGCCTACTAATGTATGGAACACGGATGTTGGTCCCCCAGTCGATGAGACTAGAGATAATCGGCAAGATCCACTCAGGTCACCAAGGAATTACCAGGTGCTGACAACGAGCCCGCCAATCAATCTGGTGGCCAGGATTATCTAACCAGATAAACAACACAGTGGAAAAGTGGGAAACATGCGCCAGACTTAGACACCAACCAGCTGAACAACTATTGACAACCAAACTCCCACCAAGACCCTGGAACACCCTAGGTTCTGACTTATTCGAACTAAACAGCCAGACCTACATTGTGGTGGTCGACTATTTTGCGAAATACGTCG
>OY744549.1:19501672-19519172 GCA_963556195.1 Sepiola atlantica | reverse complement strand
CCCCCGAAAAATTTGGCCTCAAACATTTATTATATAGCCGACAATTGAACACTAAAAACTATCCGAGAAAGACGGACATCAGAATAAAAAAAAAACATCCTATGATAATATCTTCCACCGAGCGTGTAAACTATCAGAAAAAAAGGCACTTCTGCAGTCTTTATGAAGCAGCGGATTTTCTGTCCTTCTACTGAAAATAAAGGGAAGTAATTCAACCGGAAGTGACTTATTTACAACCTAAAAAAAAAATGCAAGACTCATTTTTTTTTTGGTAACAATTAACAATTTCTTTTTTTTATTATATGAAGTAAAAAAAAATTAAATAAAAAACCCTAACCCTAACATTAAGAAATCAGGCGGTGTGCCTGTAAAAAATCTATTGTTTTTTGCAGCTGGTTCCTCCGTGAGCATTTCCAAATAAATCCATCACTTCCATTGTGGCTTGCCATCTGCATCTGTCTTTGACATGGCGGACATGTCCGACTGCAAGAAATCAGGCGATGTGCCTGTAAAAAATCTATTGTTTTTTTGCGTCTGGTTCATTAAATTACCAATGTCGCGAAGATTCAGCTCATTTAACTCCATTTTCTAAAAACTAAATTCTACTTCACCTCCCGGTAAATTCAACTTCCGGTGAATTATGAATGAATGGTACTTGGAGAAAAAAAAAACGGGACTCTTCAATTTCGATTTCTTAATCGGCAGCTGCTTCATAAAGACTGCAGAAGTGCCAAAAAAAACAGTATAAAAGGTATGCGCGTTATGGAAAAACATTCTATATTTAAATTCGTCCAAATTAAAATTTTCGTATCTGCCATTGTTTTTGACTCCTGACTGATCAATCATTCTTGGTCTTAACAAAACCAACCCGTCTATCAAGAACTCCCTTAGCAGAACTTTTAGTTGATCATTTTGAAATAATAAACACCTTTTTATGTTTGCATAATATCGCCTTTGTTGATTTTTACAAGTGTCTTATTTTATGTGTAGAAATTGTGAATCTAATGTGCCCCGTTTTTTTTTTCTCTCCCTTGCTTGTCTCCCTTTCATCGTTTTATCGAAGGAAGGAAATTTGGTTCGTTACTATAATGTAGAAGCACCCTTAAATCTATCACCAAAAATAGAATACGCCAATGACAACAATAATAACAGGATAACAAACAAAAAGAATATGTTGTAACAATTATGTTTACATTAGGAAAAATAATAATAATAAAAAAAAAAACGAAAACAGAGAGAGAGAGTAGAAAGTCTCGATCTGATGACGCATGCGCCGACTACTCTAATAATCTGACGTTGACGACATTCGCTTAATTCTGCCCCTGAAAGCAAAACACACAAGCAACCTTTAAGACAACAACGAATGTTTTCAACGAACAAGTCAAGCGAAAGAATATTAGATAAATGTAAGTATGATATTACTTGAATTAGTGTATCTTTTTTTTTTTTAATATGTTTTTATTAAGTTTCCAAATATATTACATGGTATTTTCTAATTGTTTGGATGGAAAATGCCGGTAATTGGGATTGGGTATAACTCTTTTAAAACTGTAATTAAAAATGAATTAAATCTATTTGCATATTTTATTTTACGCGATTTCGGTAGATAATAGCAAATTTTTTTTCTTCGTATTTTAACTTTATTTAATTTCAAGTAATTGGATACCAGAAATGCAAATGGTGTCGAAAATCTGATCACTGAGTAAATGTTTTCTTTGCTATTTAAGTTTGGGCATCTTTTACGAGACTCAGCAGAGTAAAAACGCTAAAAAACAAATTTACAACAAATAAAAGTAACTGTAAGCTGTAAAAGTTAGTTTCAAACTTGCATGTGCTATTTGTTTGTATTTTAAACCCGTTTGAAGAGCTATTTATTAGAAATCAATAGTTTTGACACCGAAAGTTGGGAAAAAACATGGCCGAATTGGGGGGGATTACTAACGAATGCACTAGGAGCGACCATATTGTTTTTGTGAAAACGGTGGGAAAAAAAACAAGAATTTTTTTTTTTTTACATCTAATGAAAACCCATTTATAATACGTAAAAATAAAAACAAATTACATAGGTAAGTAAGAAAATATCTATTCTCGTCGTAGGTCAACTTCACTTGTTGCAAATTTATGTTTTTAAACCCTTTCTCGTTCTTTTTTTGGACCCCGTTCGCGCCTCTGCGTAACATATACCCTATTTCTTATTCATCAAAAACCCTCATGACGGCCATACTGGGTCGCTAAAATTAAAAATTAAAAAAAATATATTCTCAACGTGGCGTAATATTGGTATTATATAAACGTAACCAGTATATATTTTTTACTATCTTAGCCGGCGTAGTTTACCCGGTAAAAAATTAAACAGCCTGAAAAATACCGTAAAGAAGGAACTAAAAAAAAGAAGTATTTAAAAGTGGAGGATCACTTTTCTTTATATATTTAACGTAAAATGGGCACCCACTCCCTGGACAGTTAGCAGTAAAACGAGACATGTAACCTAGTCGACTTTTCATTTTCTTTAGCGGTATACTGGGGCGTTGATTTTTTAAACATTTTTTTACTTTATCCAATTGAGTTTTCTAATGAACATTTTTTTACTTTTTTTTATTGGTGGGCTTCCCCAGTAAAAAAATGGGCGAGAGATTTTTTTACTTATCCATTTTAGTTTTCTTTTCTATTTTTTGCTCGATTTACCGCTAACTGGCTATGAAGTGGGTGATCATTTTACGTAAAATTTATATAGGAAAGTGATCCCACACTCTAAAATCTAAAAAGAGAATCTGAAGGTTAGGATTACTTTAAGGTTAGGTTAAAGTTAACGGTTGCGGTTAATAAGTAAAGAAGTTTCCACGTGTTTTTAAATTCTTCAGTTACTGTCCCCACCTGCAGTATATCTATGCCTGACCCCCCCCCAAAAAAAATCGAAAAAATGTAAGCCTTTTTCAATACTTCCCCTTTTTATAATTTACATGTTTTAATTTATTTTTAAAGCAGGAAAATATATGTGGGATTAGTAAAAAAACATATGCTTCCCCCCCCCCCCGCCTAAACAATATTATGAGCTAAATTATCCCACAGCCTTCTCCCCATTTTTATATAAAACAGCTAAAAATAAAATGAATGAGTAGCAAAGCTCCCCACCAAAATATGAAACTTTAATCGATTACATGTTTCGCTTTACCACAAACTGGACATGAATTGGGTGCTCATTTTACGTTAAATTAATAAAGGAAAGTGATCCCCCACTCTAAAATCTTAAATATTTAATTCTTTTAAATTCCTTCTTTGCGATATTTTTTCACCCTAAAAATGTAGAATTAGAAATTTTTAAGAGTTAAACTATGCAGTGTAAGATAGTTAAAGTTTTCCAAATGAACATTTAAAAACTCAAATAAAAATGAATTTGATGTTTTTGAAAATTTAATTTTAGGTGAATTCGATATATAGGTTTGTCACGGACCTGTGTGATCAGTTAACACCTTGGTTCCTTAATTGGACATGCGTTTACAAACTCAACACACACAATGATATCCTCACCAATATTGACTTTAAAGTTCATTAAAATGAACAATCAATGAATCGATTAAAATAACAAACAAGATTTATTTATATCATTTGAATCATTCGGATTACTATTCCCATCTTGCTCATTACGTTTCACCTGATCTAACTTCCGACCATCTTCAAGTGCATCTTTTGAATGTGGAAACCTATTAATAGGGGTAGGACGTAATGGTGAAAATTTCAGATTCATGCGAGTAGTATTTTTTTGTGTTCATTTATACATAAATAACACTAAACAATCAAACATTTTGAAAATTCAGAAGGTGCAGGCCACTAGTTTTTGTGCCATTTTACATTCATAAAAACCCTTTCACAGCCTGAAAATGGTCCTAAATTAAAGTACTATATCAGATTTAACCATCTCTATCCATTCATAGCTTTTGAGGATGTTTTAGGACCTGCAATGTCGCATTAAACCACTTTTTCACCGAAAAATGATGGATTTTGAGTCCCGTGGAGCCCTAACGGCTATTTTTGGCCTGCACCTTCTGAATTTTGCAAAATTTTCAAAATGTTTGATTGTTTAGTGTTATTTATGTATAAATGAACACAAAAAAATACTAATCACATGAATCTGAAATGTTCACCCATTACGTCCCACCCATACTATTAATCGATTGAACCACCCACTTATGGTCGTATGGCATAACAGACAATGCATTGGTACACAATCTGTACTAATTAAAAGTCTTCTTGAAGTTAGAGGTTCAATCCTTACCACAAGTGGTAATAATTAAGGATAACAAAGATTATCACCTTCACCACATGATGCAACTTATTTGCTGTGATGGATCAAAGGCTGCTGCTGTTGAGGCATCACAAACCTTTCTTCACATTACCACTTTTACATTGTTATTGCTAACAGACTGTAGAACATTGAATGAAATTGTCGTTTTCGTAGGAGTTTTGTGTGAAATGTAACTGAGTGGAAAAAGTGGAGAAGAATTTTAACATTGTCTGAGTTATTTTGACTTTTTTAAATACTTTTGCAAGAAACTAAAATGTTATGAGCGAAAGGTTTTTAGTCAAAGATTTCCTTCATGTAAGTTTGTCACGCAAGAAATTAACTTTTGTTTTTGCCTCTTCTTCAGCGAAGGCTAAATATAAGCAGTCATGGATCAAAAACTGCTGTTGACAAATGCGGACAGACAGATTTGTCTGTATTTGCATACATAGTATTGGTTGTTTATTTCTTTTTCTACATGCGTAATCGTGTGTTTGTTTAACAGTCGTTATGTTTTTGTCATGAAATTGTTTTGGGGTTGGGCATGTGGAAAATTGTTTGATTACTCAGAATGTTTTAAAAGTGAGTTTTGCAAAGTATTAAGTTCTGAATTTATGAAAAATATGCAATATCCTAGAAACGAATGTTAGCGCAAAACATTAAATATGAAAATATGAATATTGTTATTGCATGAAAATCGTTTGAGTTAAAACTACTGAATTATTTGGTGGGATAACTTTTCCCGGACAGATTTTATTTTATTTAGTCTTTTCTATTCTATTTTATCCATATTCATTTAAACATACATATTCAAAGTGCGATTATATTTTTGGAAAGTGAATTGTGATAAAAAGTATAGATTAAACTTTTGGGACAAAATGTCTTTTCATTGTTGTCACCGATTTTAATCCTTTACTGCCTGATTCTCCTGGTCTGGTCTGAAGGATTACTTGCTTTTATGGTGCTTGGCATAGCCATTATGCAAATTGGCACTCTCGCTCATTTCATAGGAACTAAGGTATCAGTTCGTAGGCGAGGCAGTCTTATGCCACTTATGTCAGAAAATAGATTCTGCTCATGACACACCCCATAATCTCATCATCATACATGCATACTTTTACCCGACGATATGCTACAAGTTCACTGTCCTTGGAACTACTCACCATACAAAGACACAAGCAAAGATTTCTAACATGACACACACTTCATCTACACCAACATTTAAGGGGCTTACAATTTTTATTAATATAAGCATCTTCAATTCATTAGTGCGCCTGTTTAGTTGGACTATGGGGTTAGCAGAAACTCCATAGCATTTATCAACTTTGTTGCTAAAACATTCTCTTATTCAAGATCTGAAATGTTATCTTATTCTTTTCGTTCTGTTCTCATTTCAACCCTTTCAGCTGGATGGAGATAGTTGGTGTAACCAGTTTTAGATGGGTAAGAGACTTAAGGTGAATCAAGAAAGTTTAAATCAGGAAGAAAGTCAGAATGACAAACCTACTTGCACGAAAGTCAGAATGACAAACCTACTTGCAAGAAAATCAGAATGACAAACCTACTTGCAAGAAAGTCAGAATGACAAACCTACTTGCAAGAAAGTCAGAATGACAAACCTACTTGCAAGAAAGTCAGAATGACAAACCTACTTGCAAGTCAGAATGACAAACCTACTTGCAAGAAAGTCAGAATGACAAACCTACTTGCAAGAAAGTCAGAATGACAAACCTACTTGCAAGAAAGTCAGAATGACAAACCTACTTGCAAGAAAGTCAGAATGACAAACCTACTTGCAAGAAAGTCAGAATGACAAACCTACTTGCAAGAAAGTCAGAATGACAAACCTAGTTGCAAGAAAGTCAGAATGACAAACCTAGTTGCAAGAAAGTCAGAATGACAAACCTAGTTGCAAGAAAGTCAGAATGACAAACCTACTTGCAAGAAAGTCAGAATGACAAACCTACTTGCAAGAAAGTCAGAATGACAAACCTACTTGCAAGAAAGTCAGAATGACAAACCTACTTGCAAGAAAGTCAGAATGACAAACCTACTTGCAAGAAAGTCAGAATGACAAACCTACTTGCAAGAAAGTCAGAATGATAAACCTACTTGCAAGAGTTTGTCTGTTTATCCTTATCCGACTTAAATATAAATGTTACACAAGAAAAGAATCACCATTCTTGTCTATGCGACAAAATAGATGTTAATATTTATTCACAGGAACACAGTCACAAAAGAGAGATGATACAAAGGGCAGGCTCATGTCGATTAGATAATGTAATATCCTGGAGTTCGGCATCATGTCTGCCTTTGGTTAAATCAGAGCACAATCAGGATAAGTTTGCATCTTGACTCCAAGAAGAAGAATCTGGAACTGATTCGACGTCGCATATTGTCTTCGGTGCCAAATATGTTGACACATGAATTTCGCTACACATTGACATATCATACACCTACACAGAAAAGAGTCACTGATTACACATGCGTCAAAGCCAAATCACGATCTCAGTTAAAGCTAACATTCAATGATACATAATAGTTTGCGGTAGTGGTTATGTAGCAGTTGCTCATGCAACTGCTACATAACCACTACCGTAAATTTTTAGCCGATAAAACAAGACTAACTTTATTGATAGTAGCTAACATGAGAATACAATGGAAAAAACATGAAAAAATGGAATATATGACTGATAAGTTTAAAAAATAATGTATTTGTTATGTTGGCAGACACAAAATGTCTCTTGTGCTGAAGCAAATATGTAATCTTTTGAGGTGAAAAGAGGAAAATGTTCACTTACTCAAAAGTGAAAAATTAATTACTTTTCAAAAGTGAAAATGGTTCATTCAAAAAATTTTACACATGCAGATGCAACATTGCAGACAGGGTTAATTTCTTTACGAAATGGAAATGTTCAGATATACGAAGATTTGCATAACTTTTTCGGCCATTAAACATGTCTACCAGAACGTGTAGTTGTAATGTGACTGGGAAGAAATTATTGGGCTCTATCGGAAGGTACTATATCACTTTGCTCAGGCAATATTAACTGGTATTTTGTGGTAAGTCTTAACAAGATCCAAGTTAGCTGTTCGGAAGTTTTTCTACCAGGTGTTCCAGGGTGTCGTTGTCCATAAGTTCTTGTTTAAGTCTGTCGACCGACACAGTCCCTTTATTCCCTCCAATATTCAGAGTAAGACATTTTTATTACGTTTGAGTACACGAGATGGACCGGAATAAGGTGGTGCTAGTGGTGATTTAACTGAGTAAGGACAGCTGATTTGATGTTTTGATGATGAGTGTTCATGGGTGGTTAACTGTTGAAGTAATATCTAGGTCTATTTACATAGAGTTCTAAATCCACTACAGGTGAATCTGAATGAGATGAACATATGACCAGGTAATGCAAGTGGTGCACCGTAGAGCAGTTGTGCTGGGGGATACTCCAAATCTTCTTTCATAGGAGAAGGATGGGAATGCACTCCATCTAATGCAGTAGGTCAGGACTGTATGTATTGAGGCATTTAATTTTCAATGAAAGTGCTCGCTGATTTTGTTGCAAGCTGTATGATAAGTAGTAGTCCTAGTAAGTTTAATACACAGTATTTGGAATAGTTCTTGCAATAGGCAGGATTGTTACTGATACACTATAATGCGAAATCAAGCTTGCTATAAGGGCACACACTACAGTTTCAGCAGATATATCACTTAGTGTGATGGCTTCATGCTACCGTGAAAAATGATCAAAACAAGTCAGTAAGAATAGCTTTATTGATTGGTCAGGGTCACAATGTGTATGTGTTTTAATCAAGAATCAGAACTGCTGTAAATCCCTAGAGGAGCTCGTACATATTTGTGTACCTTCGATATTTGACAGGGTAGACAGGAACAGGTCCAAGCAGTGATTTCGCGTCTCAAGTTCGGCAACAAGAACGGGGCTGAAATGCATTTGAGATTCTGTTGTGAGCCAGTTCGTGTAAGGAAGAAAACACAGTCATTCGATGATTCTCAGGTAAATTTGTAGACATCTTTACAAAATTAGCTCATCTGCTGTTGGGATGGGCCGGTATAGGAAGTTGCAATTAACAAACTGTGGAGATGACAGATTCAGATCCTCCAAAAGTAACAGCGGTCTTAGGAATATAAGCCGGATTAACTTGTATTTTGTGGTAAGTCTTAACAAGATCCAATTTTGAAATTATTTTACAACCGTGGAAGGATGAAACGAAATCTTGTATATGCGGGATAGGAACAGTATTAGAGTTAAGCTGACGGAAATTTCCTGTCTTCAGAACACTTCAGAACCACATGTAAAGGGGATGCTCAAGGGCTAGATGAGGGTCAAATACTACCTAGCTGGAGCATGTGATTATATTCATTCCTGGTTGCCTTTACCTTCTCTAGAGAGAGGCGGTGAGGGGTTGTAAAGATAGGAGCAGTAGTTGCTTCAATAAAATGCATAGTAGAATGAGCAGAGGTGTTGATTTCAAAATGTAAATTCGTTAAGTCAGGAAAACGATTCGACAACAAATCATAAGGGTTACGTTTGAGTACACGATATGGACCGAAATAAGGTGGCGTTACTGGTGATTTAACTGAGTAATTCCTGATTTGATGTTTTGATGATGAGTGTTCATGGGTGGTAAACTGTTGAAGTAATATCTAGGTCTATTTACATAGAGTTCTAAATCCACTATAGGTGAATCTGAATGAGATGAACATATGACCAGGTAATGCAAGTGGTGCACCATAGAGCAGTTTGGCTGGGGGATACTCCAAATCTTCTTTCATAGGAGAAGGATGGGAATGCACTCCATCCAATGCAGTGGGTTAGGACTGTATGTATTGAGGCATTTAATTTTCAATGAAAGTGCTCGCTGATTTTGTTGCAAGCTGTATGATAAGTAGTAGTCCTAGTAAGTTTAATACATAGTATTTGGAATAGTTCTTGCAATAGGCAGGATTGTTGCTGGTACACTATAATGCGAAATCAAGCTCGCTATAAGGGCACACACTACAGTTTCAGCAGATATATCACTTAGTGTGATGGCTTCATGCTATCGTGAAAAATGATCAAAACAAGTCAGTAAGAATAGCTTTATTGATTGGTCAAAGTCTCAATGTGTATGTGTTTTAATCAAGAATCAGAACTGCTGTAAATCCCTAGAGGAGCTCGTACATATTTGTGTACCTTCGATATTTGACAGGGTAGATAGGAACAGGTCCAAGCAGTGATTTCGCGTCTCAAGTTCGGCAACAAGAACGGGGCTGAAATGCATTTGAGATTCTGTTGTGAGCCAGTTCGTGTAAGGAAGAAAACACAGTCATTCGATGATTCTTACAAAATTAGCTCATCTGCTGTTGGGATGGGCCGGTATAGAAAGTTGCAATTAACAAACTGCGGAGATGACAGATTCAGATCCTCCAAAAGTAACAGCGGTCTTAGGAATATAAGCCGGATTAACTTGTATTTTGTGGTAAGTCTTAACAAGATCCAATTTTGAAATTATTTTACAACCGTGGAAGGATGAAGCGAAATCTTGTATATGGGGGTTAGGGTTAGGAACAGTATTAGAGTTAAGCTGACGGAAATTTCCTGTAGGATGCCAGTCTTCAGAACGCTTCAGAACCACATGTAAAGGGGATGCTCAAGGGCTAGATGAGGGTCAAATACTACCTAGCTGGAGCATGTGATTATATTCATTCCTGGTTGCCTTTACCTTCTCTAGAGAGAGGCGGCGAAGGGTTGTAAAGATAGAGGCAGCAGTTGCTTCAGTAGAATGAGCAGAGATGTTTGTTTCAAAATGTAAATTCGTTAAGTCAGGAAAACGATTCAACAACACATATTAGGGTTATCTGCAGAAGCTACAAAAACTACAAGACTAGTTGTTCAGAAGCTTTTCTATCAGATAATGATAGGTTAATGCTAGAATCTGTCTGTGCCTACGCATGTCCACCATCAAGTCAAAGTTGTGTAAAAATATGACACCCAAGCTAGGAGTGGAGACATCGGCAATGATAACAATCCACATAAAATCTTTGAATAGTTGCAAATCCAAGGATCGTACAACTTGAGCAAACGTAAGTATTGCAGAATGGTTAACAACCTGAAGAACAACCGTTTAAGTAAGAGGCTTCTCTTTAGAAAAGATTAGAGGCCAGATACTACATGCAGCTCCAGTGTCGACTAACAAATGATACGGAGAAATCAAATTCTTTACACAGAACTCACGATTTATGGGTAGAAAGTGTCGTACTCACCTCTCCCTTCTCTCGTTTCCAGGGTTTGTTGCATCAGTGGGCCACATCGCCGACATGTCCATGGTACATCATGCAATATCTACTGGGATTCATATGATATTGCACAGGCAAAGGAAAGCGATGACAGTGTCGATGCCCAGGCGACATGTTGCTTTAACTTTAATGTCTTTAGTTCACTTGTAAGGTTTTAGATAGTTTCTTGCATAAGCCGGGTCAGGTCTGTGTTTTGCAGAAACTGATGAAATGTATGTCACCGAGCTGCCATTTGCCACAAAAGGGGTCCTTCCTGTATAGCCTATAATTTGTCTGCCAAGGACGCAAGTTTTTCCACCATACTGGTCTTCATCAATGTTTAACAAGATACAAATAACTGTCACAATAATCCACTATCTTCAGCCAATTTATGTATACGACGAAGGAACTGAGTAGACAAACGATCTCAGAGCACTTCATCGTTTACAAGTATTTCGAAGCGACACTCAGCAGAAATAGAAGAATGACAGTTTCACAGTCTCATAGTACGCACCTGGTTGAGGGTTTGTAACTAAATCCTTCACCATGCTTACTAATGGTGTAGGAAATGCACTGAGTTGTAATTTAACTGTTTAAATTCTGACACTATGCCTAGGGCAGTTAAATGTGCCTTAATCTGTGCAAACCATATGCGCACATTGCTGTAATAGTCGTTTGTGGGCGTGTCATACCTAAATTACAGGAAAAATTGAAAGAATAGTTTGTAGAGGTTTGTAAATTAATCCTGTGTTATTTTGATGCTTTTTCACAAATATTAGATTTCTTTTAATTTATGCTTTAAAATCACATTCAAAACGTAGTTTTACAAATAAAAATATATTTAGAAAATTTGATAGTTGTGAGATTTTCAGATACTCCGGCCTTAGCAAGCTTTTTAATCACACTTTTATACCAGACCCTACCTTAGACTTTTGATATATTAAAGAGTATCAGCCTATCCTATGCGATATTACAGTCAGCATGTCAGCTGTTTTTCTTGCAGGACGAAATTAATCTTGTGTGTCACTGAGTTGATTCCTTTTGGTGAGTTGATTGATAACTTTGCAAATTATCAAACATTCAAACAGATAACTTCAAGTTAGCATTTGTGAAGAAGACATGGATTTTTGAACCAAGTTTTCTGAAGCTTCTGATTGTCTGTCTGAAATGTAAAAATTCTGACTTTTATAAGTCGTTGGCCGGGAAAGTAGATTAACTAAAAAAAATCCATTCACACCATTGAATTATTAAATTATTTACTGCTCATGATTATATGCCGCCAAACAAAGACCTTACAATGTTAGAAGAAGATCCCAACATTTTCTGTACATAAGGATAAGGGTTAGGTAACATGCCTTCAGTATAGCTATTCTGGTAACATGCCTTCAGTATAGCTATTCTGGTACCCCCCCCAAAAAAAAAATAAAATAAAAGTTTTTATTGCTTAACAAAAAGAAAAAGTTTCCCCTCTATTTTTTATTCATGCACATATTTTCAATTATTTTGGAAGCAAAACAAATTAAATTCGAGAAGTAAAAAAATTATCCCCCCAAATAGTTTCTCCACTATTTTTTATTGTACGCTAAAATACTAAATCGTTTCTGGGCTTTGCTTTATAAGTGTAGATGATAATGTAGTCGGGTGGATGAAAAAAGTGAAAGACCGTGCTAATTTTATTCCATTTTTTTCTGCATGGAGATGCGCTTACTTTCTACCTTGAGATGAATAATGAAGACCAATTAAATGCGGAAATGGTAGATATGAGATTAGTGACATCGTTCACCGAAAGGTCTTTTGAAGCCTATGATAAAGTGAAACGATTCAGATGGACTGGAGAATCGGTGGACGTATATTTTGTATCATGTGTCAACAAACACACACCAAGTCGATTAAAAGATTACATTGATAATAAAATAATTAATTTATATGAAATATATTTTCATTTTCTTGAAATAATCAGTTTACCATAAATGAATGATAAGGAATGTTTTAAATTGTGAAAATATGTATTACTTTTGTACATATCATTTTTACTGATTGAATGTTTTATTAAATCAATCTTTTTTATTCACAGAGACGATGGATGAAAATCAAAAGAATTTTATAATCAAGTAGGATTAACAAAGTAATTCATTGGATAGAAAATATTAAAAAATATATTCAAGAAATATATTTTTAAATAATAATGCAAATAAACATGACAAAAAGACCTTACATGTGTGAGGTGTGTGGCTCATCATGTTTACATCCATCAAATTTAACTATCCACATGCGTACACACACTGGTGAAAAACCTTATGTTTGTGTCGTTTGTGGCTCAGCGTTTTCAACAACATCGGCTGTAAATGTGCACATGCGGACACATACTGGTGAAAAACCTTATGTTTGTGAAGTATGCGGCTCAGCATTTTCACAACCATGCCAATTACATAACCATTTGCAGACACACACTGGTGAAAAACCTTATAGATGTGAAGAGTGTGACTCAACATTTTCAAGAAAAGAATCGTTAACACAACACATGCGGACACACACAGGTGAAAAACCTTATGTATGTGAAGTGTGTGGCTCAAAGTTTTTAAGAAAAAAAGACTTAACAATCCATCGACGGACACACACTGGTGAGAAACCTTATGTTTGTGTCATGTGTGGCTCAGCATTTTCAACACGATATTATGTAAAAAAACACATGCAGACACACACTGGTGAGAAAACTTATAGGTGTAAAGTGTGTGGCTCAAGATTTGTAGAAATATCCAAATTAAATATCCACATGCAGAAACACCCTAGTGAAAAACCTTATGCTTGTGAAGTGTGTGGTAGAGCATTAGCCCAAAAATGCGATTTAAAAATCCACATGCGGACACACACTGGGGAAAAACCTCATACTTGTGAAGTGTGCGGCAAAGCATTTGCTCGAAAAGGCCATTTAACAGTCCATATGCGGACACACACTGGTGAAAAACCTTATACTTGTGAAGTGTGTGCCCTAGCATTTTCACAAAAACCTCATTTAGAAATACACATCCGGATACATACTGGTGAAAAACCCCATACTTGCGAAGTGTGTGACTCAGCATTTTTTCAAAAACATCATTTAGAACTACACATGCATAAACACATTGGTAAGAGCAGGGAAGTTCATTGAAGAACTTAACCAGAGCTATATCGATAAGGTTTCACTACAATGGCTCAAGGGTGGCAACTTCCCGCTCGATGAGGAATGAATACTAATAGCTGCACAAGACCAAGGCCTACTTACTCATGGATTTAAGAAAATGGCTGGTCTACAAAAAACTGATGAGTGCAGGTTCTACCACTCTGCCATTGAAAGTCCAAGCCACTTAATGTCTGGATGCAAGATCCTTTTGGCTGATGGCCATTACACTGCCTGCCACAACAAACTATGTAAATACCTACATTGGAAGATCTGCGGAGAGATGCAGCTTGAAAGATCACTGAACATCTGGGAACATGAACCCATAACATCGAATGGAAAAGTGACAGTGTTCTATGATAAAGACATACAGGCGGGCAGGTACATGAAAGACAAGGCCATCAAACCAGACATTGTCATCTGGAACAAACCAGAAAAAACTGCTCTCATCATTGATGCAACCGTCCAAAATGACTATGGCCTCAATAGAGCCGAACGGGAAAAAATAACAAAATACCAAGACCTCAAGAATGATTTTAAAATAACATGGTCCCTCGATGAAATAAACATCATATCGGTTGTAGTGGGGGAAACTGGTCTTGTAAAAAAAATCTAAGAAAATACTTAGAAACAATCCAGGAAGACCAAATTGTAGGGAAGTACAGATAGCAGCCCTAAAAGGAACAACATTCATCCTCAAGAGAGCCCTCAGATATAAATTTTACTCATAGGGAAACCAAGTGTTAGCCTCAAGAAGGAGCCCCTTGATCTCTTTAAATAAACTGAATTAAAATGATAATAAAAGTGATTTTAATACCTAATATACACTGTCTTAGAGTGTCTCAGCTCTCTCCATACAGATGTTCCTAAGGACAACCTGGTGTGAGGATACTTTGCCCTACAAGCAAACCCTAAAAAAATATTGCTAATATAGTATTTGAAGCCCAAATAAGACCCCTTCAGTATAGTTTCCTTACACTGGCTTATATAAGGAATGCTGCACCTTCTCCTAACTAAGATAGGAAAATTAATGTTCTTTACTTAGTCAATGTTTGACAGGTGAAAGAGAAGCTTAATAGACCAATCGGATATCTATGTATCTCATACAGAGATCAAGTGTTATCCCCAGGAAGAACCCTTTAAGTCTTGAGAAATTACACTAAAGTAAAATGAAAAATAAAGGTGAGAAAGAAAGGAAACTGGAATGACTAATCATATGAGCCACCATAGAAAAATAATTTCAAAAGCGACCTGAACCAAGTACAAGAAGAACCCAAATAATTGTGCTTCAAGAGATGTTTAGAATCCTAAACAAGTTATTTCGATTAGAGTCTCTGAAAAATAAGTTAAATGTCTGGCATCCAGCAAAAAAAACTGAACAGGAAAGAAAACATTTTTAAAGTGAAAATTGACATAAAGTGTGCGGTTCAGCAGTTTTGACACCATATCATTTTGAAATACACAGTGACACACATTAAGAGAGAACGGGGAGTTTGTATTACATGAGGATACTTCCCCCTACAAGTGAACCCTGACCAAATATTTAAAATAACATAGTATTCGAAGCCCAGGTAAGATCCTCTCGACACGGCTATACACTGGCTCATACAAGGAATGGTGCATCTTCTCCAAGTCATGTTACCTCAAGTAACAGCACTTAGCTGGATACTCCACCAGACAAAATGGATTCTTGTCCTGTTATCTGCTAAGACCAAGAGACCACAAGAAATATCTGCTATAACATAATTAACTGATCAATTGGGAAGAGGAAAATTAATGTTCTTAACTTGTTTACTAACTCAACATTTGACAGGTAAAGGAGAACTTTAATGGAATATTTATGTTCTCATATATATTTCAAGTGTTAGCCACAATTCGATTGAAGTAAAATTAAACCAAGAATTTTAATGCCAAAATGAGGTTCTCTCAACATACCTATACACTTAGCCATATGAGAAATTGTGCACTTTCTCGTAGTGATGAACCTTCAATTAACAGCGCTTACTGTTTTACTAACTTTTGAGAATCTTTATTGAACACTAAGATATCTATGTATTTCATATAGAATTCAAGTATTAGCATCAGGAAGTTACCTCAATTAACATAACTAGATACTTAAGAGGGACTGATGAAATATTGTCCTGGAATCTTGCAAGACATATCTCAATAAAGATGAAGTATAACATAGTTAAGTGGTCGAATTGGGTGAGGAAAACTTGTTTTCTTCACTTTACTAACTCAACCGAGAGAAGAATCTGATTTGAACATTTGGATATCAATATATGTCAAGTGTTAGCCCCAGTTACGGGCTTTTGATTTCTGAGAGCTTAACGTGAACAGAAGTGAAAGATGTTGAATGCCAACTAGACAGCATCTTTGAGAGTCTTTGTTCTCTCTGTACAGGGTTTCGTCAGGACACCCTGACATGAAAATACTTCGCCATAAAAGTAAACTCTTGCAAAACATTAAAATAACATAGTATTAACAGCCTAAAAAAGTTCTTCTCGACACTGATATACACTAACTAATAGGAGTAATGGTACACCTTCTGGTGATACTCAACCAGACGTGATAAATCCTTGTATTAGAAATAAGCTAGATCAGAGGCGGCCAACCTCCACCCCAGCGAGCCACATCCGGCCCGTGAAGGCTTAGCATCCGGCCCGCCATCCTGCTATGCTTTATTATTGCAATCCGGCCCGTGGACCTCCCAGTAAACTTCATATCATTTTGTGACATAGACGTAAAAGTAGGTTTCAATTAAGATTTACAGTGGGATAAAAATGTATAAATATCAGCGAGCGATGATGCATGTATATTTCATTTTATATTTCATTTTTCTTTAACTATTAATTTCAAATCCTTGGCATGAGAAAAAAATAGAAAAAGTGAAAGAGAGAGGCAAAGAGGAAACGAGAGACATGGAAAGGGCTGAAACAGAGAACCTATGTGAGGTGTGTCAAAACGAATGTTGGATCAACTTGCTACTTCCCCCGTCATTATTTTTTAATGATTTCAAAATGGCTCTTCGTCGGCGCTTTTTATAACATGACATACAGAAGTCTCTTGAGCTAGACCAAGAAAAGACCGCAAGAAAGATTAACTATAAGATAGTTAAGTTGTAAATTGGAGAGAGGAGAATTAATATCCTACATGCCTAACTTAGTCAATGGTTTTAAAGTAGACACTCGGATATCGGTGTATCTTATAAAGAGATCAATTGTTTGCTTTAGGAAGAAAAGCCACTCATTAATTTTTGAGATCAAATAAAAAAGTGAAGCACCTTTTTATCCTGTTAAAACCTTCACATGAATGAAAATAACAAAAAGATAAAAATAAAAAGTCCAAAACCTTATGTTTATGAAATGTGTGACTCATCATTTTCAGCAAAATCTTTATTAAAAATACACATGTGAATACAAGCTTCAGCTACAGATAATTCACTACAATCCACTGAATCTCTGCAATCTGACACAGATGGTAACTCTTCACCAAGGGAAACATTATCTGCTCAAAGTTCCTTGCCAATAACTGGCCTACAGAAGAAACACTGCAACCATACCCGGAAGAGGCGAGAGAGGAAGGCATTTTTTCAGACTCTACCAATCAATGCAGACCATGTAGCCAATAAATAGAAAAATCTGCCATTTGTGGATCGACCCAGACTGGTTCTTGTAAAGGTGAACGATTCCCTTACACGGTTGGTCCCTACAGATGCTGCGTTTGCAGAAATCAATCATGCAACATGGGCATCATGGTTTATCCAAACAGAACTTCTTGGTCAACGATA